>JAUESO010000269.1:0-64106 GCA_030914385.1 Drosophila antonietae
AAAATAATAATCTGTACTGTGCTTTGGTTTTTTGTAATTATCTTGAAAATGCATCAATTTTAGTGCTGAAAATGGCAAAAAAAACTTCATTATTTTGACAAATAGTTAAATATATTGCTCTTGATTAGTACTAAAATTAATCCGTTTTCATGGTAATTACAAACAAGTAAGAACGTTGCAGTTAGGCGCAACTAACAGCGATATACTTTGTTCCCATAGGTGCATCTTATTTTTTTAATAAACATTTAATTAACGAAATATTTCGGCAATTAGAAAACGTACATGGCAAGCAACAAACATTTTTCCTACACATACATATAGATTTACACATGTACACACTATACGAGTATACACACAATTTTCTATATATGCATACAAAAGTTTGGATGCCAGAATATTCTAAGAATTGTGACTGAATTGGGAATTTTTCGATCGTTACTTTAGTTTTGTCAGAGACGCTCTAGCAATGCCTTATTTGGTTTTAGTTAACACAGACAATATTAGGTCAGTGGCGCTGATGGTAAGCGCTATGCAAGCTATACTTGGGTGCGTGGGTTCGAATCCCGCAAAAAGCTTTTTTAAAAAATTATTATTTTGTAATTTTTTTTATATTTGTATATTTATTATAAAATGCTTGCTGCCAATTGATAATAATTTATAAACATACGCATATGAATTGTGCATTTAAGCTAAGACTAAAACAACTTTTCCGATTTGCCACGCTGCTTGCTTGGCAAGCAGTTTTTCTACGCATGCATATATGTATGTATGTATGTACACAGATGTTTGTATTTGTGTATACACATCCAAGTGTGTATACATATTGCAAGAAGGATTGTATTGTTTTGTTTTGTCACAAGCTGCTGATCAGCTGGTCAGCTGATCAGCTGTGAATTTATTTAGGTTTAGCTAACGATTACATGTTGTTTTCAAAAGACCCAGGTTCGAATCCCGCTGGAAACTTTTTATTTATTAATCAAAAACTTATGAATTTATTTTTTAAATTCATTAATATTATTATATTTATGTTAAAATGCTTTTTGCCATCTTAGCAATTGCTACTAAGCTATTGTATGCATGAATTATGCAGTTGGCCACAACAAACTTCTTTGCCGATTTGCCACGCCCCAGTGGGCGTAGACGCATAATTTTTTGCCAGTTCTTAGAAAGGGCCGAGGCTAACATGCCTGCAAAATTTGGTTGCTTACTTTCCAAAAATGCGAAAATAACAGGGTATTTTTCGATATGCCACGCCCCCAAAGAGGCTGAAAAATTATTTTTGGCTCATCGATAGTGGAGAACATTAAAAACTCAACCATCCAATTTTCAAGCTTCTAGCTCTAAAACTGTAGGAGATATAAACTTTTGCGGTTTGCCACGCCCCCTGCGGGCGTAGATATATCTACCATAGCTTATTAGTCTTGGGTTGTCAACCCGAGTATACATGCAAAATTTCAAGTCTCTAGTGTCAATAGTATTCAAAATATAGCACAA
The DNA here is from genome assembly GCA_030914385.1 of Drosophila antonietae. Taxonomy (NCBI): domain Eukaryota; kingdom Metazoa; phylum Arthropoda; class Insecta; order Diptera; family Drosophilidae; genus Drosophila; species Drosophila antonietae. The sequence continues at coordinate 1,495 of JAUESO010000269.1, forward strand.
TTTGAAAAATCACTATATATTCAGGTCCGATTTGCCACGCCCCCAATGGGCGTAGACATAAAACTTTTTGATCGATCTTCTTAGAATCATAACATTAACTCACATGCAAAATTTCAGCATTCTAGCTTTAACGGTGTAGAAGATACGTATTTCCCGATTTGCCACGCCCCCAATGGGCGTAGATATATCCGCCATAGCTTTTTGAACTTGGGTTGTCACCCCGAGTATACATTTCAAATTGCAACTCTCTAGCTCATCATCTAGTATGATAACTTAACTATGGGCGGAAGAGTTTTCCGATTTGGCACGCCCCTAGTGGGCGGATCGGGAAAATTTTTACACTTTATAATTCGGGAACATATATGAGTATATGTTTAAAATTTCAAGTCTCTAGCTCTAATAGCGCCGAAAAATATTGCGTTCATACGGACAGACGGACAGACGGACAGACGGACGGACAGCAAGACGGACATTGCACAAACCCAATATACTTTTTCCCCTTCGGGAACAAAGTATAAAAACCAGTGTCGAACGTGACAAAAAGTTGACTTTTCTGGAGAATGACCCATATGGATAAATCAGAAAGTATATATGAGAATGTATGCGTGTAACGTTCAAAATGTACATATGGACATGTATATGTACATACATATGTGTGTATGCATTGCCAAAAAAAATAATAATAGATGGCGCTTATATTAGTTGAAATACGAAAAATGTTATATTATTAAATATCATTAGAAATAGGCCCAACAAATAGACGTTCCTTGATTAACAGGCATTACCTTAATTAACACAGACACTTCATAATTGTAAAAGAAATATATCAATGCCACTCGAAGCTGTAATAGCCATAGTAAATAAGTTCACTGCTAAAGCGCCATCTAGCAAGTTTAAATTTTTAGACCATGCTACACTAGCTTTGAATGTACATGTGGGCATACATATAGGAAAACCCCAGATGTCACGTGCTTTTGTTATTTGGGCAAACTTTCTGTTTATTATTTTCTGTTGACTTAACGGAATAAAATATAATTGAAACAAAAACACTTTCAGAAATGATGCTATTAAATATTTGAAATTAAAAAAAAAAAAAAACCCACTTATTCACAATTAGTTAAACTACCAACTGACTTTCAAAGGTATCAAATACAAAAAAATAAATAATAATAAAAAAGAAAGAAATATAAAAAAAAAAAAAATTAAAAATAAGAAATTATGACGGGCTTAGGCGAGGCTAGAACCTGCGACAGCCTAACATTCGGTGCATCTGTCTAGCCATCTGCACCACGGCTCACTCAAACGGCACAGTAGCGAAAACGAATGAAATTCGCCATATACGAAAGAAACACTAAAGCAGTGGCTGAAAATACAAATACAATTCAAAGACAATTCTAACGCAATTCAAAAACAATTGTGATTCTTAGAATATACACGCATAGCAACATGTGCACACGCATACGAAAATTGATTTGCATTGCTCAACGTTGCTTGCCTTTCCATTGTTATTTTAATTGTTTTAAAATTTTTAAAATATATAATGGAATGTAATGAGAGTTTCAGCATATGATCTACATATTCTATTTGACATTTTAGGTTTGTTTTTAGAAATCATAACTCTTTTACAATTAGCTTTACATGCACAAATACATATGTACATATGTATGTATGTATGTATGTATGTATGTATGTATGTATGTATGTATGTACGATTGCAGCCACACGCTGATCTACGCTTACACACATAAACATACATACATATATACATACATATGTATGTATGTATGTATGTACATACATACATATGTATGTGCGCCCGCAATGCGTCTTGCTGTGTCGCTGCCTTGCTTGCTGCGCCACATGGGTTTTAATGAGAAAACTTTATAGACTAATAATTCTGTTTCTAGATGGACAATCGTATTGATATGATATTCATATCTGTATGCCAAACCAAACTGTATGTCTCTAGTATTTGAAATGCATTTTTTACACATTTGGGGGTGTGGGGGCGAATTGGGGACCGGAATCCAAAATCTGACAAAAACCGAAATTGTATTAAATTGGTATCAATATATATGCAGAAGACTTGGAGACTCTAACTCTAAAGATGAATCAGCTAGAATTTTATAACTGGTTCCCGATAATTTCAGTTATCGATAACTTTGCAAATATACAAGTTTTTCTGAAACAAACTCGTACTGCGCGTGCAATATACGGACACTAACCATACAACACATAGACTAGACAACTAGAACAAACTTTTTCCACGGACCAGAATATGAGCCAAGCGACCGCTCAACTTCGTATTTGTTCGGTTTGGGCAATTCAGGGCTGGGCAGTCAAAATATGAAACGACGAATTCATTGCGGTGCAAGCGCTCAACCGGCATGGTCGCGGTTTCGTATGAGTACATTCTGTGTGCTATTTTTCTTTACTCTCCCTCTCTCTTTTTTCTCTCTCTCTCTCACTCTATGCGAGCACAAGCCAGCAGCCCACAAAAATTGAAATTTGTTCGCGAGTGGCGATTCGCGACGATCTCATCTGCCTTTCTTAGTAAGAGTATGCCGAACTCTTAAACGGCTTTGCCATGCTCATGCAAAGTTTTTGTGTTTTCGTAATGATTTTTGGGAAGGGTATGAAAGCGCTGATGTGCATAAGCATTACTTTTTCGCGACGAGCATGCACACACACAATTACTGTGTCTTGCTACATGTATGAGCAGTTATGTGACTGTGTGCGAAACTATTGCTGCCTGCAGGGCCCAACATTTGCAGTTTGTTTTCTTGCTACCTGCGCTATTCAGTAGTTTGTCTATTTTGTATGGTTTGAATTGTAGAGTGACTGTCAAATGAGCCTCTACGACTTGTAGCAGTCATTTTGGGAATAATGAGTACATGGTGTGTTCTGACATTGTCAATACATATTAATTTCCAGATCCACTTAAATCGTTTATAAACCGTTCTAAAAAGTTTTGGGGGCTATGTTACTAAATAAGTTATAATAATTATTATTTATTAAACATGTATAAAAAGAAATGCATATGTATGCATATAAACATACATGCCATATGCATGGGTCAAGAGATTTGACAGTCTACAAGGCCGAACAAATTTAAGACCGTTCCCACAATTCTAAGGCCGAGGTCCACAAGAATAACAAACTGCAAATGTTGGTCCCTGCAATTGCTACAGACAGCAAAAGTTTCGCACACAGTCCACATAACTGCTCATACATGTAGCAAGACGCAGTAAATGTGTGTGTGCATGCTCATCGCGAAAAAGTAATGCTTATGCACATCAGCGCTTTCATACCCTTCCCAAAAATCTTTACGAAAACACTAAAATTTTGCATGAGCATGGCAAAACCGTTTAAGAGTTCGGCATACTCTTACTAAGAAAGGCAGATGAGATCGTCGCGAATCGCCACTCGCGAACAAATTTCAATTTTTGTGGGCTGCTGGCTTGTGCTCGCATAGAGTGAGAGAGAGAGAGAAAAAAGAGAGAGGGAGAGTAAAAGAAAAATAGCACACAGAATGTACTCATACGAAACCGCGACCATGCCGGTTGAGCGCTTGCACCGCAATGAATTCGTCGTTTCATATTTTGACTGCCCAGCCCTGAATTGCCCAAACCGAACACATACGAAGTTGAGCGGTCGCTTGGCTCATATTCTGGTCCGTGGAAAAAGTTTGTTCTAGTTGTCTAGTCTATGTGTTGTATGGTTAGTGATACGGACCTACCACAAAAAGAATGAACTCTCTAGCTTTTGTATCTTCGGAAATCGACGCGTTCAAACATACGGACAGACGGACAGACGGACGGACGGACGGACAGACAGACGGACATGGCTATATCAACTTTCCTCGTCACCCTGATCAAGAATATATATACTTTATGGGGCCTGCCACGCCTCCTTCTGCCTGTTACATACTTTTAACAAAACCATTATACCCTGATTTCCCATTTTCAATGGGGTTCAGGGTATAAAAAAGAACATAGTTTTTTTTCACTCCCCTCATCAATAAATAAGTGCTCTAAATGTAAACTAATCATAGTTTACTATTTTCCCCATTATTGAAAGGGTTCTAATAGAAATAATACTAATTTATGCAGTTTACTTAAACTTTTTTTGCCCACTGTACATGTACTTACATATATGCATATCAACATAAACACATAAACATATAAACATATAAATATATATATAAAAATATACATATATATATTTAAGTTTCGTAAATACATATACAGTCTGTCAAGAAACACTTTACACAGTGGAAAAAATCTCAATTTTTTTACTTTGTGGACAAAAATAAAGAGTTTTTGTTTAATTTAACTAATTTTTTTTAATGGTTAACTGTTTAATAGGTATTTTTAAATCAAATTATAAAAAACAGAAACAAAAACAATAAGGGTGGAATTTAAAAAACAACAAAAACTTAGATTACTCATATTTGACACTGTCAAGAAACTCTTTACACATTTTGTTCTCTTAATCTGTTTTGCTCTCATTCGAAGAAATAACGGGGCTTTACCGTTAACTATGCTTTTAGAATCTCTTTATACATCTCTATTTGTGTGTTTATTTTTCACTTTGTGCGAAATTTGGCTGAGTACACATGAAAAAAGCAATTTAATATTTTATTAATATTGCCCGGAAAGAGATTAAGCTTCGATGTTGTCCAATTGATCTTCTACAATCGGCAGTTGGGCAAATCACTTCCAGAATTAGTGGAAATGTTTTCCGTGTCGAGAAAAACAATATACAACGTTCTCAGTCGCTCGGAAAACGACGGTAGACTTGAGGCAAAGGGTGTGGGTGGCCGGAAACAAAAGGCATCTGATCGGGCAAGCCGTCTTATGATGCGAAAGATCAAAGCAAATCCCCAAATTTCGACCAGAACTCTTGCCAAGGAGCTCAAAGAAGAGTGTGTGTTCAATCAATACCAGTTCCCCGACTCCTTGGCTGGATATGCAGGCCCAAACCATAACCGACAGCTTTTCAAATTTGACTGTTGGAATGATATTCGCTTTGTCGTAAGCTGTAGAGACCTTTTGCCATACTTTGGGCGGACCTTCGTTGTAATACAACATTATTTTGGTCTCGTCGCAAAATATAACGTCCTTCCAATACTCCTCTGGGTGCCTATGCATAGTAAGATCAAAATAGAAGCGCTTTTCCACATTTGTCAACGACAGCAAGGGTTTCTTACGTGCCACTTTCGAAGAATACCCATGCCATAGAATGGCCTGACGGAACGTTTCGTGGAATACATCCACACCACACCATCTAAGTTTTGGCACTGTTAACTATCTTAAAACTAGTAGACTTAACTAAGGCGATTCAAGTTGCGAATTTTCAGTTCTATATAGATTTACGAATCTGACAATATAAGGGTTTTTGAAAATGTTGTATTCTAAGCCGTTTTCTAGGCAGTTATTGCTGAAGGTAATTCGATTAACCGGCAATATCTTCGTCTTATATAACTTAAACTTTATTTTAAATGACTTTTTTTACACAAGTGACTAGTATTAACATATACTAATCGTTTCCCATCAATCCACATCATTATATCTATCATATTCATTCATCATATTAGAAATTTGTTGGCCAAAGATTGGGTGCGGCATTGTTAGCTTCTACCAAGATTTCTGAGGGCTTGTTCAGCCAGATTATCTATTTCTGTATGTTTGAATACTTATACTCTCAGTCCTTTTTGGGTTTCTTAATTAATACATACATTTTATTTCGGTCTTTGGGCTTTTTTTCTTGACATGGAAGCAGGTGTGAGCAAAAGTTTACCTGATATGACTTCGACATGTACTCTATTTGAATATTGAATTATATTGATATTTATGAACAATGCTAATGGCGAAAATTAAAAAAATCATGCGTTTTTGGTCATTTTTTCGGACGTAGTACCCATTTGGGAAGTGCTTTTGCTGCTGCCAGAAGTCCTCACAGTTTTCGTAATTTAAGTAAATAAAAGTAAGGATTGATAATTTTTATGATTCTTACTATTCGAATTCATTGCAAAACAACTTATTTTGGTTACTTATGAGCACTTGGAGGATCTTTGCCCCAGTGCCCGCCAAGTATCCAATTGAATAACATAGCCCACTTAGGACCGTGTGACGTCACACGGGGTCTGTTAGTTAACATCAAAAATAACGGAACTGCTCTTTGTGTAACCTACTGAGTCTTCTAACAGTGGTGTGAGGTAAGAAAAGAATAGCATCTAGTGGTGCTTCATACAAAAATAAGACTATTTCGTTCGGGCGGTGGCAGCGAACTAAATATCAACTACGATATTTTCGCTGCCCGAGCAGCAAATGACAGAGCCGAGCAAATACGAAGATGATTAGGACGCCAAATCAAAATTTGGTTCGTGAAAAAAGTTTGTTCTAGTTGTCCAGTCTATGTGTTGTATGGTTAGTGGTAATACCTAAGATTGTCCTACGATTCATTAATGATGGCAGATCAATAAGAAGAAGCCTACTATGATAGGAAGGCAAAAGTATAAAAAAACGTAATAAAAAGAAATGCATATGTATACATATAAACATACATGCCATATGCATGGGGCAAGTAGATTTGACAGTCTACAAGGCCGAACAAATTTAAGACCGTTCCCACAATTCTCAGGCCGAGGTCCACAAGAATAACAAACTGCAAATGTTGGTCCCTGCAATTGCTACAGACAGCAAAAGTTTCGCACACAGTCACATAAATGCTCATACATGTAGCAAGACACAGTAAATGTGTGTGTGCATGCTCATCGCGAAAAAGTAATGCCTATGCACATCAGCGCTTTCATACCCTTCCCAAAAATCATTACGAAAACACAAAACTTTGCATGAGCATGGCAAAGCCGTTTAAGAGTTCGGCATACTCTTACTAAGAATGGCAGACGGGATCGTCGCGAATTGCCACTCGCAAACAAATTTCAATTTTTGTGGGCAACTGGCTTGTGCTCGCATAGAGTAAGATAGAGAGAGAAAAAAGAGAGAGGGAGAGTAAAGAAAAATAGCACACAGAATGTGCTCATATGAAAATGCGACCATGCCGGTTGAGCGCTTACAGCGCACTGAATTCGTCGTTTCAAATTTTGACTGCCCGAGCCAATTGCCCAAACCGAACAAATACGAAGTTGAGCGGCAATTCGATCATATTTTGGTGCGTGAAAAAAGTTTGTTCTAGTTGTATTACCCAAAAATTTTAATTTTTAGGGTATTTTGCAATATTTTTAAAAAGTACGTAGTTTTAGTCTCTTCACACGTAGGTCTCTTTCAAAATACGGAAATCTACGTGAAAAGACGGTGGGTTGGCATCCCTGCATACAATGTTCTCATATGAAAATATGACCATGCCGGTTGAGCGCTTGCAGCGCATTGAATTGGTCGGATCATATTTTGACTGCCTGAGCCTGAATTGCCCAAACCAAACAAATAGGAAGTTGAGCGGCAATTCGCTCATATTCTGGTGCGTCGACTGTCCAGTCTCGATAATTCGTAATGGCAGGGGAACCGAATTTTTTATATTTAAAACACAATTAAACATAAACAAAATTATATTAACGAAAAATTAAGATTTAATAAAAAAGCTTATAATTTTGTATTGTTTCATGTTCTTCATAATTATTATACCCTGAATTCCCATTTTCAATGGTTTTGTGAAAATGTATGTAACAGGCAGAAGGAGACTTCGGTTACATACATTTTCATAAAACCATTATACCCTGAATTCCCATTTTCAATGGGTTCAGGGTATAAAAAAAACGAATCGTCTTCCCGCTTCAAATAAAATGAGCAAACTAATGTAAATCCAATGAGAGAACAACGAAATTTCGCACATGAAGCGTCAAAAAGGCCAGGCACAATAGTCTGCGAGACCTAACAGTAGTTTAACTTCCAGCAAAATTAGAAATTACGAATTACAAGAGGTTACGAAATGAAATTACGAATTATAAGAGGTTTCGAAACGAATCATAAAGCTAGGTACACACGATGCAAACAATTTGCAGCAAGTTAATAATAATTTCCAGCAAAAGTTTGCACAACTCTTCACACCAATGCAAATATTGCATGCAAATTACTTGCTGCAATCAATTTTTGTTTTGCACGCAAACTTTTGCATGGCTCTTTCGTGTCTACACGTGCGTTAATGTCTACACGTGTTTTAATTTTTTGTTTGCATTGCTTGCAAGTGACACTCATTTGCAAGTTCTGTTGTTTGGAAAAAGTCAAGGAATAACGACGTGTTGATATTATGTCGGCACAAAAATCGAGAGTTGCTGCTGTTGCTATATTAGCAATTTTGATAAAAAAAAAATATATTGCACGCATAGCGTTAGCAGATGCAACTATAAAATAATTTACTTCGATATAGGAGGCAAAGGAAAAATTTCTGATGGAGGATGTTAAGGTGTACATAGGGATGTAACGGATAATGCATTCGGATTGAAAAGATACATAATGAAACCATATCCATTTAGAAATCAACCAGCTCCAAATCGTGTTTTTAACTACCGTTTTTCCAGAGCAAGAAGAGTGGTAGAAAATGTGGGTTTTAAGAAAGCCATTGGAACTAGGGCCAGAAAAGACAATAGCTGTTGCCCCGGAAATTTGCGCATTACATAACTGATTGATGGCCAATGGAACATTCGACAATGAAGTTGATGGAGAAGTGGTACCAGGTACTTGGCGTAATGATTTGATCTTAGAAGGAAACTGCATACCAATTCAAAGAAGTACGCAAAACTCTACTGAAGCAAAAGATATTTGTGAAGAATTTAAACATTTTTTTTATAATAAAGTCTCATGGCAATATAAACATATATGACAATTATTGCAAATTTTTTGTTTGCAGCAAAATGTTTGCACTCGTGTTCAAACGTGCAAATTTGATTGCACAATCAACTTGCTGCAAATTGTTTGCATCGTGTGTACCTAGCTTAAGAGGCAAGATCATAGCCGAGTAGGCAGAAAAATTACGAATTAACGAGGGGACCAAAATGTATGGGATTTTTACGAATTAACGAAGTTTTTTCAAGGGACCACCAGTTTCTTACGAAATATTGAGGTTTTCGAATTGTCGAGACTCGACTGTATATATGTATTTCTTTTGATTACCACAGATAATCCAAATTCAGATCTATGAAGACACATGAATCTGGAGAACAGACACTTGCATCTACATAAATATATATACACTCTATAGACAGGTTTTGAAGGTGCAGAATCGAGAAGCGATCGGCAAATACAAGCACAAATACAAAGTCGAACAGAGTTAAATATGCTTTATATAGGTATTGGCATCGAATTACCATTTATTGTGGAGCGTACGTGTACTGATTGCACCAACGACAACAAAAACCATCGGCCAGAAGTAGGATCATCAACATCATCACCAACATCATCATATAGATCAACATCTAGATTAGCATCTGCATCAAGTACTTCGACTTTGTCCTGCTGGGGATTGCAAAAACCGACGGCCAGCAGATGTCATCCATACGCAAAGCTCAATAGAAAAATCTATTTATGTGAATATAATCGAATGGCAACAAGCTGTATATATTTTGTATTAGTTTTATCTTATGTAAGAAATACAACTAATAATTATAATATTCATGAAACCGAAGGCATAAGCAAAACTCAAATCACCAACAACTACTCGAATTATCAGCCTGAATACAGTAAAGCCCAATTAAGTGGGAACAGTAAAAGTGAACGCTCAACACTGATCATCGCTGAGACTGACTCTGAGCACTAACCATACAACACATAGACTGGACAACTGGAACAAGTTAATGTGCACACTTATTTTTTGACATTAGAACCCCCTTAACTTCGTATTTGCTCGGGTTTTTACTTTTAGGGTCGGGAGAGAAAAATTGCTGATGGCAACATCATTCCGCTTCGAGCGCTCGACGGTGACGGTCGATTTTCCAAAAAGGCCTGACATGTGCCGCTCTTTCCCTTGCTCTCTTTCTCTTTCTGGCCCATGCTTTTTACTCTCTGCTTATCACAAAATTATATGTATGCTGGCACAAACAGCAAGCAGCTCACAAAAATTGACATTTCTTCTCGACTCGCGATCCCATTGTTTCCCTTCTGAGCGAAGAGTATACCGAATTCTTAAACTGCTTTGCCATGCTCATGCAAAATGTTAGCGTTTTTATGATTATTTGTGGAAAGGGTATGAAAGTGTTGATGTAAATAACGAATATTATTTCCCTATGACCATACAAACACACATTTACACTTCCTCGCTATATGTGTAAGCATTTATGTGCTTGTGTGCGATTGATATTCTTGCTGCCTGTAGAGCACTATTAGAACCCCCAGCAGTTGATGTTCGTTCGGTTGGGTAGCGATGTGAGCTTGCATACACACACACATTTACACTTCCTCGCTATATGTGTAGGCATTTATGTGATTGTGTGCAATATTCTGGCTGCCGCCTGTAGAGCACTTTTAGAACCCCCAGCATCAGTTGATGTTCGTTCGGTTGGGTAGCTGCTGTGAGCTTGCATACACACACACATTCACATACACATTTACACTTCCTTGCTATATGTGTAAGCATTTATGTGCCTGTGTGCGATACACTTGCTGCATGTAGCAATTCTAATTTCCCAGCGATTGCTGTGTGGTAGCTGATGTGAGTCTACAAACACACATACATATGTGTACGTTTCTGATGTGTTAATCACAATCGCCGAGTATCACTTGTATAGGCATTTGAATGTTTCGTGCATGGGTCTCGAATATTGGGCGTCTGCCAACCTCAAGTTTGAATTAAGTAAACGATTTTGGGTTATCTTAGTAAGAGAAAACTGAAAATGATTCGTGGATAAGAAATTTAAAATTAATAAAACATAAAACATAATACATGTATATTTTTGTTCTTTAGTGTAAAATATGTCTACATAACGAATGCATATTTACCTGTATATCTAGGCAATTCTTTAAAAGGGTTATATGTGACCTGAATTTGCGCAAGCATTTGAACAACTTGTCCCATTTTTGCATATAGGGTCAAATCAGGTACTAAATATTAAAGAACAAATGATAACTGATCAACCGGTAATAAAAAATAATTGACCTCTCCTGCAATTCAAACCCAAAATCGTTTACTTAATTTCAAAGTTGAGGTAGGCACACGCCCAATATTCGAGACCCATGCACGAAACATGCAAATGCCCCAGGCAGAGCATTCATTCAAATGCCTATACAAGTGATACTCGGCGATTGTGATTATCACATCACAAACGTACACATATGTATGTGTGTGTGTAGACTCACATCAACTACCACACAGCAATCGCTGGGAAATTAGAATTGCTACATGCAGCAAGTGTATCGCACACAAGCACATAAATGCTTACACATATAGCGAGGAAGTGTAAATGTGTGTGTGTATGCAAGCTCACATCGCTACCTAACCGAACGAACATCAACTGCTGGGGGTTCTAATAGTGCTCTACAGGCAGCAAGAATATCAATCGCACACAAGCACATAAATGCTTACACATATAGCGAGGAAGTGTAAATGTGTGTGTGTATGGTCATAGGGAAATAATATTCGTTATGCACATCAACACTTTCATACCCTTTCCACAAATAATCATAAAAACGCTAACATTTTGCATGAGCATGGCAAAGCAGTTTAAGAATTCGGTATACTCTTCGCTCAGAAGGGAAACAATGGGATCGCGAGTCGAGAAGAAATGTCAATTTTTGTGAGCTGCTTGCTGTTTGTGCCAGCATACATATATTTTTGTGATAAGCAGAGAGTAAAAAGCATGGGCCAGAAAGAGAAAGAGAGCAAGGGAAAGAGCGGCACATGTCAGGCCTTTTTGGAAAATCGACCGTCACCGTCGAGCACTCGAAGCGGAATGATTTTGCCATCAGCAATTTTTCTCTCCCGACCCTAAAAGTAAAAACCCGAGCAAATACGAAGTTAAGGGGGTTCTAATGTCAAAAAATAAGTGTGCACATTAACTTGTTCCAGTTGTCCAGTCTATGTGTTGTATGGTTAGTGCTCTGAGGCTAGCAATACTCACATCAACAATAGTAAAACCAATAACAACAACTTCAGCGGCAGCAGAAGAAGTAACAACAACAGAAGCAGTGCAGGGAAAAACGGGGAAGAGACTGAGAAATATCACTTAGATGATTAGATGATGAAATATTTGGTGCGTATAGCATACCCGACGATCCGATCTACACAAATGAGTTCGCCGTACAAATATCTGCTGGCAGATCCGTGCCAGATATCTTATCTACAAGGGACAGCTACGAAAATGCTGATAAAGCTTTCATCATTCTCATCGCAAATCAGCCAATTAGTAAATCTTGACACAGGCATAGCAAATCTACTAACTAATTGTCGTAGCTTAGAAGCTTTTGTTTGTACGCTTAAATCAATTTGGGTAATCGATTTTTACTGCGAAATCTATTTGATGCGGCTTTTCGTCAGTCAGTATAATGAAAATTACAAATTACAAATTTTTTCGGATCACGATTAAACTGGCGTTTGACACGTATAAGATAATTCTCATAACAGCGAGAATATAACATATTAAAGTTTTTCTTGGCTATAAAATATTTAGCCCAATCAACAGCTGAACCAGACATTTTAAAATTTTTAAAAGATTTTGATTTAATATTTCTTAAATTAGAGTCTTAGAAAACCAGGGCTAGCAACGTCTACGATTTGAAGGTACTTGTGATACAGGTGACGGTTTCCTAACAGATAAAGAAACCTCTAAAGTGGGATGATAAATATCTCTTGTAAACAAAAAGGATTTGAAATCGATTTATTTATGATGGAAGTCATTATCAACAAGTCATTATCATTGGTATGTCCATAAATTTCTTTAATACAAGTTATGTGATGAACATTGTAAATCAGAAAATGGGGGAATATATGATTCTCATGATTAGAAATAGAGTTCATCTGAAACATAGAAAGGTTGAACAATTCATCAAAAAGATTGTGATCAAGTGTCGGAATAAGGTACTTCACATTGCAAAGTAAGGACCAAATGTAATAAATTCAGAGAGGATATTGGATTTAACAGCGATAAAAACTCCAGCTCCTCTACGATTTAAGCGATCAAATCTATAAATAGTGAAATTACTTGACAGAGTTTTCTGAGAAATGATCGCGCTATTTACCAGTATTTGGAATATTCTAAGACGTCCGCTTCGTTTGAGTGCTAAATTGCAAGTGTTTCTATTTTTTTCGCGCTATTTACCAGTATTTGGAATATTCTAAGACGTCCGCTTCGTTTGAGTGCTAAATTGCAAGTGTTTCTATTTTTTTCTATCGTCTGCGCAGAGACTATGTATCTTATATATATGGCTTATGTATTAAAGCTGCTGACTCGTCTGTGTGCCGAACCTTGCATGCCGAACGTTGGATGCTTCGCTTTTTTTATTGCTACATGCTGGCGATCGAGTGCTGTGTGGGCTTTTCTGGGTTTCCTCACAACCGCAGAGAGGGCCCAACAGTTTGTTATTCTTGCTACCTGCGCTATTCAGTAGTTTGTCTATTTTGTATGGTTTGAATTGTAGAGTGACTGTCAAATGAGCCTCTACGACTTGTAGCAGTCATTTTGGCAATAATAAGTACATAGTGTATTCTGACATTGTCAATACATATTAATTTCCATATCCACTTAAATCGTTTATAACCCGTTCAAAAATGTTTTGTGGGCTATGTTACTAAATTAGTTATAGTAATTTTTATTTATTAAACATGTATAAAAAGAAATGCATATGTATCCATATAAACATACATGCCATATGTATGGGGGAAGTAGATTTGGCAGTCTACAAGGCCGAACAAATCTAAGACCGTTCCCACAATTCTAAGGCCGATGTCCACAAGAATAACAAACTGCAAGTGTTGGGCCCTGCAATTGCTACAGGCAGCAAAAGTTTCGCACACAGTCACATAAGTGCTCATACATGTAGCAAGACGCAGTAAATGTGTGTGTGCATGCTCATCGCGAAAAAGTAATGCTTATGCACATCAGCGCTTTCATACCCTTCCCAAAAATCTTTACGAAAACACAAAAATTTTGCATGGGCATGGCAAAGCCGTTTAAGAGTTCGGCATACTCTTACTAAGAATGGCAGACGGGATCGTCGCGAATTGCCACTCGCGAACAAATTTCAATTTTTGTGGGCAACTGGCTTGTGCTCGCATAGAGTGAGATAGAGAGAGAAAAAAGAGAGAGGGAGAGTAAAGAATAATAGCACACAGAATGGGCTCATATGAAAATGCGACCATGCCGGTTGAGCGCTTACAGCGCACTGAATTCGTCGTTTCAAATTTTGACTGCCCGAGCGCGAAGTGCCGAAACCGAACAAATACGAAGTTGTGCGGCGTTTCGCTCATATTTTTGTGCGTGAAAAAAGTTTGTTCTAGTTGTCCAGTCTATGTGTTGTATGGTTAGTGCTTCTACACTAGTGCTGGAGAAACATCGATGTTTGACGACATCGATGTTTCGATGTTTTGCAATAAAAAACATCGATGTATCGATGAAACATCGGAAAAAACTTTTTATTATAAACGTATTCAATGTTTATATTCTTAACAAAATTAAGTGGTATATTTGATTGAAATTCATTCATCACTTCACAAATTCAAAACTTCAAATAAAAAAAAGAAAGAAAAACAAAATTAAATAATAAATAAAAAATATAGGTATCACTTCATCAGTCTTAACCGTTAATAACCGATGCTGGACGATAAGCTTTTTTAAAATTCTCTCATTTTTTTTAATTTAATGCTATTATTACCATTGGCACTAACATCTCTCAAAAACTTATCTATTGCCTGCCAGCACCAATATCCTACAAAAATAATAAATAAAATAAATAAATGAAAATTTTTTCTTACCAAGCTCACAACACGTTTTCTGCTTAATTTAGTTGATTGTTGTTAGCAACTTAGCAGTGTTGCCAGTTTCTTCTAAGAAAACAATGTGGGAACATATTTAAAAAACCTGAAATTTTGTGGAAAAAATCAGGCAAAGAAGGTGAAGTTTTTTTTTATTATCTTTATTGCATTCTTCTATAATGCCAATCATATTTTAATAGTCGCGACAGCATTCCTTCTTAATGTATATAAGTTGATTCATTATGAGAATGGTATATTTTGTTTCGCCAATATCAAAAGCAACATTTTGTTTTCTGAAACTTCACAGAACTCCCAGATCTATTACTAAAATATTTCAAGCACCAATTGGTTATGTGATCAATTGGCAGCTATACTAAATTTGCAATGACTGCAATATACATAATTTCACAGCCAGCATTTGAATTCTTGGCTGTTACGTTACACATCCTGGCATTTCTGTTTATACTGAACTTTGAATTGGGTTTTAATTCAACTAGAATGAACAACACTTCATTGTACATACATTCTCTAAAATATGTTAAAGTGCTAAGAAAGATAAGCGGAAAAAAGTTAAATATTTGTTTAAAAAGCCAGAATTCCCGCTGCCCGCTGTTTTGGATAAATTGGATAAATTTAGTGGATGGAACATTTTTACAAAACATCGATGTTCCTAATTTTTTTTTAAAACATCGATGTATCGATGTTACATCGATGTTGCGCCCAGCAATATTCTACACCGCTTTAACTAGAGACTTCATTCATTGTGGATACGCAGATTTTGTGATTTTCAGATTTTGGATGGAACAATCTTGAAATATTGGTTAGCAACAAAGACAGAACTTAATCCAATATAAATACTGTGAATATTGTAGAATGTGGCTAAGAAGTGAATTTATTTATATCGGCATGTCTTAGTATTGCTAATTAGAAACTGTGATGTGTGAATTTATTTATTGTATTATTGCAGGTGCTCGCGTGCTGGACGGCAAAGTGAATGATGTAGTTGAGTCGCAGCCGTTGAGTTTGAATCACGGGCATATCGATATACATATATAGCGCATCTCGGGGTCCAGAGGATGACGGTGGACGGGTCCGGCCCATTAGCTCGTCGGGCTTTTATTTATGGTGTAACCAGTGGCCGTCAGGGCAAGGTCTCCATTTTTGTTTGGGCCTCTGGCAACGGTGGTCGTTATACCGATTCATGCAACTGTGATGGCTATACGAATTCCATATTCACACTTTCCATTTCAAGCGCCACACAAGCAGGGTAAGACAGTTATAGGAGCCGACGAGGTTGTGTCTATGTATTTAGTAAAAATATGTATTTCGTCATATAGTTTTAAGCCTTGGTATTTGGAGGAGTGCTCGTCTACACTGGCCACAACCTATAGCTCTGGAACGCCGGGACACGACAAGAGCGTGGCTACTGTTGACATGGACGGACGCCTGCGTCCCGATCATATCTGTACGGTGGAGCACACTGGCACATCGGCATCAGCACCATTGGCGGCTGGCATTTGCGCTTTGGCGCTTGAAGCGAATCCAGATATAACGTGACGTGACATGCAATTTTGGTGGTATACACATCGCGACCTGGGTCCCTTGAAAAGGAAAGCGGCTGGACCCTGAATGGAGTCAAGCGGAAATATAGTCACAAGTTTGGCTATGGTCTGATGGATGCGGGCGCCATGGTTGCTCTGGGGGAGCAATGGAATACAGCTGCTCCCCAGCACCATCCCAGCCGGTACCATCAACGAGGTGCGCTATCTCGAGCATGTCCAATGTCGCATCACGCTGCGTTTCATTCCACGTGGCAATCTGCGTATATTGCTTACCTCGCCCATGAGGACGACAAGCACTTTGTTGTTTGAGCGGCCGCGTGACATTGTTAAATCCAACTTCGACGATTGGCCATTCCTCAGCGTCCAATACTGGGGCGAAAAGGCCGAGGGTCGTTGGTCGGCGCGTCAATCAGCCGGGAATTTTGTCCAAATGGCAATTGATCTTCTATGGAACCTCAACAGAACCGATGCGACTCAAATCGGAACTTCTAAATACGCAGCTGCGCAACAATCCTATTGCGAACAATCCATTCTTATTCTCATCGGTCTCCAACATAGGCCAGCCGGCCAACGAAGGCGGCAACTTCAATACAGATAGTTTTGCCAGCTATCTAAATTATCAAAACCTATTCAGTAGCGCTGGCTCCAGTCCAGACCCACTTACACGTTACCGACCTCGCCGTCTGTCTGCAAGTTTGCCCCGATGGTTACTTTGAAGTGTGTAGCATCTCATAATGATAACTGAAGTAGTGATAAACTTATTACCATCGTTTATAGACATCAAGAATAAAACGTGTGTACCTTGCAAGCCAAATTGTGACAAGATTCAGGAGCGTCCCGATTACTGCACCAGCTGCGATCATCATCTCGTCATGAGATATATGTATTTTTATTTAACGTGCAGATGTGCCTACCGTACTTCGTCGTGTGCCACATGTTAAGAGGCCTCCGAAAATAATTGCATCACTTGTCGCCCCAGTCGTTACGCGTACCACAACAAATGCCTGAATAATTGCCCCGAAGGCTTCTATGCGGATAAAAAGCGTTTGGAATGCCTACCGTGCCATGAGGGCTGCAAGAAGTGCAGCACCAATGGTATCTGCGCAGAGTGTCTGCCAAACTGGACGCTCACCAAAAAGAAGACATGTATTGTTACCGGTAGTGAAAACTGTTTTGAATGTAAGTTCAGTTCGCTTCAATTTGTATCATACTTTATGAGTTGCTTATCTAACGCTGTGTCCCTCATCAAATGCAGCCGAGTATTTTATTCTAGACCGCTGTCCACCTATTGTCTATCCTGCCATCAGAACCGGCTGCTGGAGCAGAGCAGCTGCGTGAGCGGCTGTCAAGACGGTTTCTTCATGGAAACAGGCGTCTGTACGCCCTGTCTGCATACTTGCACACAGTGTGTATCCCGCACCAATTGTAGCAATTGCTCCAAGGGTCTCGAACTACAGAAAGGCGAATGTCGCACAACTTGCGCCAATGGGTCAGATTGGAAGGAATAAATCGAATGGCAAGATATGGACCGAATGATTTAATTTTGTTGCAGATATTACAGCGATCGCGGAATCTGTGCCAAGTGCTATCTTAGTTGTCCACACGTGCAGTGGTCCGCGTCGTAATCAGTGCGTTCAGTGTCCGTCTGGTTGGCAGCTAGCTGCTGGTGAATGTCATCCAGAATGCCCCGAAGGCTTCTACAAGTCAGAGTTTGGCTGCCAGAATTGTCATCACTATTGTAAGACCTGCAATGGTAAGTACTGTAGAGTGCTACTCGGATATGCAACATTTAAATCGAAATATGCTTTAGGTGCCGGTCCATTGGCATGCTCATCGTGCCCAACACATTTTATGCTGGATGGCGGTCTTTGCATGGAATGCCTCAGCTCGCAGTACTATGAAGCAATAACACAGACGTGCAAGAGCTGCCACGAATCGTGTCGCTCGTGCTTTGGTCCCGGTCAGTACTCGTGCAAGGCATGTGCTCCACCGCTCCATTTAGATAAAATAAATAGCCAGTGTGTGCCTTGCTGCCCAAATAAAACCACTGACGATAATGATACTGACTCTGAAAACTGCTGTCATTGCGACAAGGATACAGTTTACGTAGCATAATTCGTATTGTAATGAAGTAGCTAATTAACAACTGTTTTCCAATTCAGACGAATGTAAGACAGTATCTACAGCTGGCAAACGTCGCATCGTCGTGGGCTACGACAATATTTTTAGGAATGGAGATCGAATAATAGCGACGATGAAAACAGCGCTACATTTGCCTTGCGTCTTGACTCACCGCTTACAGCAATTACAGCAATTGCGATTGCCATCTGTTTGCTAACTATCACTATATTCTCTATAATATTTGCCGTTCTACAGGTAAGCAGTAAAAAATAATTTTCGCCAAATATGTTCATACTACCTTTTTTTTTTGTTCACTGGTCCAGCGCAATAGCAATCATGTATCGAGGAATTCGGTTCGGTACAGGAAAATAATAAGCAGATCGGTTGGTCGTAAGAGCGATCCAAACAATGAAGCTAGATTTATATTCAATGTGGACGAGGACGGTGATGAAACAGATGATAATACGGATGATGATTTGAATGTCAATGAAAAGTATTATTAAAAGTACAAATGATATTGATGCGGTCGAGTTTCATTGCAAAGGTGTGGATAATGTGAATCTAAATAAATTCGGTACGCATCACAATGCATACATATGCACCGAAAACAGCAGTCCCACGTACTTGAATCAGGCAACGAGCAGTAGAATGAATAGTAAGGTTGTTCATAGCTGGTTCCTTGATAAATTGAATGTGAATGCACCCATAGCAACAAAAGCAATACCAACATTGATCCTGAATTTCTTCCTCTGGACTAGTATATAAACTTAAGGAATATAGCAAATCGAAATATTTAACATCCAAAATTATAAAAATTTATGTGATTGTGAATTCTTTTTATATATATTTGTAAATTTAATGTTTGTATTAAATTTTTATGAAAAATGTTATGTCAAGTTGAACAATAAGCGTTTTTTCATCATATTTTTAATTTGTACTTATACTGCGTTTTAAAAGGAACTTCGTATATGGATATGTGCATGTACACATGTCTATGCGTATAGGCAGAGTATGATAACCATGTTTGTATATAATAGTATATGTGAATGCGAGAGTTCTTATGATTTTCAGAAATGTGTTGAAGACATATTGAAAAAATATCAGTAGAAAAATGCTTTCACTTTATTTATAGGCAAATATGAAGTATGTATAAAAAGTATGAAATACCAATATAATACATAACTCTTGTTTGTATGGGAGTGTCCGGCTAAATGTTAATTGACAAATTTGATTTCGTTGGTATTTCGATTTTTGAGATTTGACGATAATATAAATTCATATTCATTTTTGAATATTATTAAATGGAATACTTGATCACGGTTATGACGGTTTGTACGTATGCACTGACTTTTCAACATATAATCTGGTCATCTGGTCGGATTAAAAATGTACATACATACAAAAATATTCGACAAAGTTTGTAATGCATATATTCTTGAACTACATACACTTGCATATGTATATTCATATGCACCGTTTTTTTTAATCATATATCTATATCTATATCTATGATATTGAACAGTCGCAGCACATGAGAGAATAGTAAAGACATTTGACCACCTTTTCATCATTATCATCGTAAAGTGCCACTGATTTTGTATCATTTTTATCCTTAACTGCGCCACTATCCAATTGATCCATTTCCTGGCTAATCACTGATCTTTTTGATTTTTTGCGTTTGTTTTTGTGCATCAATTCGGAGCAGTTGCGCTGTTGCACCATTTCATCAATCCATTCAAAATTTGTAGATATCTGATTTCTATTAAAACTAGAAATACTTTCAATGGAATTTATGTCATCCTGCTTTAAAAAAAAGAACAATAAAAATGTTTGGGTTTAGTAGTTTGGTCACATCGTGATTAATATGATTAAAGTTAACCTGGTTATTGTTAGGGTTTCTAAATCTGCTTTTGTGGGGAGAACTGTTACTGGCAGCTGTCTGGTAGTGGGCTTTGCGATTGGCTGAAGGAGATGAATTGGTCGTTATCGATGCTGTCGTCCCAGGGGAGCTATTTAATACAACGGTAGATACATCAGTTCCGCCAAGCGATGGTATCTTCGGCAATTCATCGGGATACTATTTTAATTGAAATTAAACTCTTATGTACACTTCTGTCAGTCACTTACGAGATCGAGAATCTCAACTGTTGTGACAACAATTGGGGATGACATAGCTGCAGTTGAGGGTGTCGACGGAGCCAGCTCCGATAGTGGACTATTTAAATTTGGAGTTATTGCCGCGATTGGAGTTGTTGGCAATGTGGCGCATTCTGATACAGCTATTGCATCATCTGTTGTTATATTACTGCAATTCAGCGAATCGGCTTTCACATTCTTCAGAAGCGTCGAGGACATAGCCCCTAGCATAGCCGATGATGATGAAGTCGAAGCACCGTTTATTTCAGGCGAGGGCCTAAAACAATGTGAACACAATAACCGTTAAAAACAATTCTATTATATATATTTATACAAATATAAAGAAAATTAAGAAGGCTCTAGTCGAGACGGCTCGACTACGAGATACCCTGAACTAGAGGTGGGCATGAGCCGAAGTTTTGCATCCAACCCGACCCAGCCCATGGGCCGAAAGCAAAGTTTTACCCGCACCCGAAAACTACAAAAATTTTGCACCCGAAACCAACCCGCCCGCCCGAAAAATTAGTTTCTTCTTTTTCTTTTTTCCTCCGAGCTTTCTTATTTTAATTATCACAATTGTAATAGCTAGTGATGATAATGATAATTGAGATAATCGATAACAAAAGTAAGCGATGGTGTACATGAAGTTAAGAAAAGAAAATATTTGCAATCCAAATTGAAAATATTAAAACATTTCACAATTGCGTTCTCATATTTCCAAATTGTTTCGGGTAAAGCGGGTTGTGCGGCGTAACCAGCGCCCGCCCGCTACCAACACGAAACTCGATTTTCCAGCCCATACCCATGGGTACCCGACAAAAACCCAGCCCATGCCCACCTGTACCCTGAACCACTAACCATACAACACATAGACTGGACAACTAGAACAAACTTTTTTCACGCACCAGAATATGAGCCTAGGGACCACTCAACTTCGAATTTTTTCGGTTTGGGCAATTCAGGCTCGGGCAGTCAAAATATGATCCGACGAATTCATTGCGGTGCAAGCGCTCAACCGGCATGGTCATATTTTCATATGAGCACATTCTATGTACTATTTATACCCTGAACCCATTGAAAATGGGAATTCAGGGTATAATGGTTTTGTGAAAATGTATGTAACAGGCAGAAGGAGACGTCGCAGACCCCATAAAGTATATATATTCTTGATCAGCATAAAAAAAATAAGTTGATTGAGCCCTATCCGTCTGTCCGTCCGTCCGTATGAACGTCGAGATTTCGGAAACTACAAAAGCTAGAGAGCTGAAATTTCACATGAACACTCGTATGTTAGCTACGCAATACGAGTTTATTTTATTTTTTCGATAACTCGTCCCATTTCTAAATTCGTTTACATTTTTTAGGTTTTTTGGGTATAACTTCTAAACCGTTTTAGCTAAAGACTTCAACTTTATATATTTAGATAGATATTATGGATACGCAGATTTTGTAGTTTTCAGATTTTGGATGCCACGCCCCCTTCGCCCCCAATTTGGAAAAAACGCATTTCAAATACTAGAGATAGATTTAGATACTCTTGATCTACTCTGAAAATTTCATGAAGATCGTCCATTTAGAAATGGAGTTATAAGCGTCCAAAGTTCAGCCCAACCCAGCCCCAAGACAAAGCAGCAACTGCGCAGTTAGCAGAGCGTGCGCTCATAAGTGCGTAAAGAAGAAGAGTATAACTTTTTTGCAGGGTTCAGGGGATTTCGTAGTCGAGCAGTCTCGACTAGAGCCTTCTACTTGTTTTCTTTACTCTCCCTCTCTCTTTTTTCTCTCTCACTCTCACTCTATGCGAGCAAAAGCCCACAAAAATGGAAATTTGTTCGCGAATGGCGATTCGCGACGATCCCATCTGCCCTTCTTAGTAAGAGTATGCCGAACTCTTAAACGGTTTTGCCATTCTCATGCAAAATTTTAGTGTTTTCGTAATAATTTTTGGGAAGCGTATGAAAGCGCTGATGTGCATAAGCATTACTTTTTCGCGATGAGCATGCACACACACATTTACTGCGTCTTGCTACATGTATGAGCAGTTATGTGACTGTGTGCGAAACTTTTGCTGCCTGTAGCAATTGCAGGGCCCAACACTTGCAGTTTGTTATTCTTGTGGACCTCGGCCTTAGAATTGTGGGAACGGTCTTAAATTTGTTCGGCCTTGTAGACTGTCAAATCTACTTGCCCCATGCATATGGCATGTATGTTTATATGTATACATATGCATTTCTTTTTATTACGTTTTTTATACGTTTGCCTTCCTATCATAGTAGGCTTCTTCTTATTGATATGCCATCATTAATGAATCGTAGGACAATCTTAGGTATTACTTTCCTCCATAATTTGATTCACGGTAATATTGATTCGCCCACCCTGTTAAAGCGTCTGCATTTCTCTGTTCCTTCCCGAACTACTAGAAACTATCGTCCGTTACATTTACCACATTGCACCACGGATTATTCTTTAAATTCCGCTTTCCATGTTTTATGTCTTAACTGTAATAAATATTATCACGTATTCTCCTTAGAGCTCTCTCTTCCGCTAATAAAATCATTGCTTTCAGCTTATCTTAGGGAGCTTCATCTAAATGCCCGGATGTGAACATAGTTTTTGTTTTTGCTATCTATTTTATTTCACTCTCTACATCTCACTCTGAATTTTGTCTTTTTAATATTTCCTTTTATTTGCTAATCTTTAGTCTAAATATTTATTTTTAAATTGTTAGTTCATAATTAGTCCTAAGATCTTTTAATACTTAATTTTAAGTCTTCAAATAACACTATTTTGTCATACTTTCATTAGTATCATTGACCACTTATGGCTGTGAATCGGGGCATAGCTGGCCGGTCTGGCAAATAAAACACCCCCATCGGGTGGTGATACTAATGATTATTCAAATGTTTCTGTACTTGTTTTTTAGGCTTTATTAATTTAAAATTATATTTGTCTTAAGCTTGACTCTAGTTTTGTCAACACATTAATTAAAATAAATAAAAAACAAGTAAGAAAGCTGTAGTCGAGACTGCTCGACTACGAAATCCCCTGAGCCCTTCTTCGAACGAATATTCCAAGAAATTATTCGATTCGTTTCTGCACGCCTAAGAAACTATACATGCAAAAACAGGAGCACACACACGCTTGTAAGCATGTATGTGTGTGAGCAATGCAGGCAGTTTGCTGTCTCGCTGCCTTTGTTGCTGCGCCACATGGGTTTTGATGAGAAAATTTTGATAATTTGATAATTTGAAAATTAATAATTCTGTTTTCAGATGGACAATCGTATTGATATCTTCAGATTATGATTATGATATTCATATCTATATGCTAAAACAAATTGCATGTCTCTAGTATAATATCAATAAACTTTTTGCAGCGAAACCCATGTGACGCAGCAACAAAGGTAGCGAGACAGCAAGCCGCCTGCAATGCTTACACACATGCAGGCGTACAAGCGTAGATAAGCGACTACAGCTTTCTTACTTGTTTTATTTCAAGTAGTACGTAGGAGGAGGTGGTCGATCGATTTATTATTACTGCTTAACATGTATCGTCAATATACTCACAAGTCAATTAGTTCAGTTTGGGCCTTGCTGCCGCCCAAGCTCCACACCTCGCTTTTCTTTTGGGTGGGCAAATACGAGATGTATTTGTTTGTAGAACTCAATCGACCTTTCGGATGGCTTTTTCGTCCTGGTATCCACAATATGCGTAAACCAGACGATTTGTTTTTCTTAGATGAATTGGAAGCCATCTGAAAATCAACGCCCCGTTTCAAACATTACATATGTATATATGTATGTACGAACAAATAGCAAACAAGCACCGATGAAACATACACATGCATACGTGTACATTCCCAATTGAGATTATTGATTGTAGATTATTGATTCTGTTGCTTACCTTTAGTGGCTATCAATCCAAACAATTGTTACGATTCCTAATTACTAAGCCCTTACAATGGTAATTTAACTATACAATCGTCGTATGTACATATGTATGTATGTATATTGTATATGCTGATGATGAGTATGACAAAACAAACACCTATACTTATGCAAATTGAATGTATTTATGAATGTACATATGTACAAATACATATATGTACGTCTTTAGCAAACAGAAGATATCATAAATGATTAATGTACACATAGTACATATGCATGCAGGGATGACACAATAACAGAATTTACCAGAGCTATCTCAGATGCATTATTCCTCACCTAAATTGCCTTGTTAATGCGCATCAGCTGCTGCGACCTTTAAATTGTGCAAATCAGTTTTACCAAATAAGCCAAGATCCACAATGAGATCGTGTGTGAGTGCGTGTTTGTGTGAGCCTGTGTTTATGAAAGTGTGTGTATGGCAATGGCCTTAAATATATATGTACATACATATGTACATGCATACATATGTATGTATGCATTCAAATAAATTTTTTTGTCCATATGAACATAATATAACGAGTCAACTGCGTGCTTTTCATATTACTTTATAAATACATAAGTTGCGTTGTAAAAGAAACTATAATTGATACTTACCTTATGTACTAATATGAGCCACTTTTTGTACAAACAATAAGTATGCATATGTATGCATATATTTATATAAATATTGCCTGTATGAAATTTGTGAATCGAGCATATATGAATTTGTTTATAAATTATGCCGAGATATGGATATTTTTTGGACGGATTTAGTCAATAGAAGTTATCTGAAGGATAAGGAGTTATAATTGGAATTTGTAAACACAAAAAAAAAATACAGTAAATAGTGATGTCAAAAAGTATGAAAAATTTTATAATTGAGACATCGATGTATCCATTATACAAGCTATGGAGCTTGTATATCGATAGCCTATGAAAAGTAAATTTGTTTCTAATCGGTGCCAGAAATGTCCAAGATACAGTGTGACTAGAGCTGTAAAACTATCGATGGTTGCAACATTCAATAGTTTCGATGGTTTTTCAAGAATTATTAAATAGTGTTCGATAGTACTATCGAAAAATTTTCAACTTCAAAAGCAAACTAAGTTAATGAATATTTAACAATAAAATAAAGATTTTAATAAACATTTCATTTATTTAACATACTGAGATCCTTTATGGTCTATTACAAAACATAACAAGTTTGAATTAAGTTAAAATTAAGTGTTGGTCTTTTAGTCTTCTGCTAAGATCCAAGAATTGTGATGAAGAAAAAGGAGCATGTGCACACTTATTTTTTGACTTTAAAACCCCATCAACTTCCTATTTGCTCGGGTTTTTACTTTTAGGGTCGGGAGCAGTGATGCCAATTTGTCTTTTTTCCGGACAGATCTGTCCTGTTTTAAGCGCTTTGTCCGGAAAAAATATCAAAAATCCCTTATCCGGAAATCTGTCCTTTTTTTGTGAATGCGAATCGTGTTCATATTTTCCCAGTTGGCTGGTTGTTTTCCCAGTTGATCGGTTGTTGATGCAACAGAATTTTATTAAATAACATTGCAGAGCAGTTTAACAGCACTTTAGCATAAAATATACTAAATTGTGTACCGATATTTGGTTAAGAACAACGCCAAAATAAGTATAACAGTGATAAATTGATAGTGTAGGAGGTTTATATGTATTATCGATATCGTTTCTTATCTAAAATTGAATTTGAAAAGAGTGATAAAATGCCCAAGGATATGTATAAACAAAAATTTCGGGATTGCTGGCTACAGCAGCCAGATTTCAAGTCGTGGATAGCCCGGGTTGAGAACGACAATAATAAGGCGTACTGCAAATACTGCAAATGCAGTATAAATTGCAAAATTGACCAAATTTGCGCACATATGCAAAACGCATTGTGTTTTGCCCAAAAAAATAAAATATGCTTTAAGCCTCCGGAATGTCCCCAAACTTGTCGCCAGGCACAACTTGTGTTGTATTAGCTATAAGTTGCCAGAAGAGTGCTTGGCGCGTGTTGGATCCATGGCGACATACGAGGACAGGGAAGAGGAAAATGATAATATAATTGACAATGCCTTGAAATTGTTATAATAAAAAAGAAAAAAATACAAATTTAGAAAAACAAAATGTTTTTGTCCTGTTTTCTGTCCTTTTTCTTTAGATTTTCTGCCTTTTTTTCCGTATTTTACGGACAGTTTTGCCTTAAAAAAAAAAAAAAAATTGGCATCACTGGTCGGGAGAGAAAAATTGCTGATGACAAAATCATTCCGCTTCGAGCGCTCGACGGTGACGGTCGATATTCCAAAAATGCCTGACATGTGCCGCTCTTTCCCTTGCTCTCTTACTCTTTCTGCCCTATGCTTTTTATACCCTGAACCCATTGAAAATGGGAATTCAGGGTATAATGGTTTTGTGAAAATGTATGTAACAGGCGGAAGGAGACGTCGCAGACCCCATAAAGTATATATATTCTTGATCAGCATAAAAAAAATAAGTTGATCTAGCCCTGTCCGTCTGTCCGTCCGTCCGTATGAACGTCGAGATTTCGGAAACTACAAAAGCTAGAGAGCTGAAATTTCACATGAACATTCGTATGTTAGTTACGCAGTACGAGTTTATTTTGTTTTTTCGATAACTCATCCCATTTCCAAATTATCGATAAAAAATGCGTTTCGAAAATTCATTTCCATTTTTTAGGTTTTTTAGGTATAACTTCTACACCGTTTTAGCTAGAGACTTTAAATTTGTTTGTTTAGATAGATATTATGGATACGCAGATTTTGTAGTTTTCAGATTTTGGATGCCACGGCACCTCCGCCCCCAATTTGAAAAAAAAAAACGCATTTCAAATACTAGAGACTTGCAATTTGGCACATAGATATATTTAGATACTCTTAATCTACTAATTTCATGAATATCGTCCATCTAGAAATGGAGTTATAAGCGTCCAAAGTTCAGCCCAACCCACCACCAAGCCACGGCAGCAACTGCGCAGTTAGCAGAGCGCGCGCTTATATGTGCGTAAAGAAGAAGAGTATCACTTTTTTTTGCAGGGTTCAGGGTATCTCGTAGTCGAGCCGTCTCGACTAGAGCCTTCTTACTCTGCTGTCTTCTCACAAAAATATATGTATGCTGGCAGTGGTATGAAAGTGGAAAGGCAGCAAGAATATCTATCGCACACAAGCACATAAATGCTTACACATACATATAGCGAGGAAGTGTAAATGTGTGTGTGTATGGTCATCGGGAAATAATATTCGTTATGCACATCAACACTTTCATACCCTCTTCAGAAATAATCATGAAAACGCTAACATTTTGCATGAGCATGGCAAAGCAGTTTAAGAATTCGGTATATTCTTCGCTCAGAAGGGAACCAATGGGATCGCGAGTCGAGAAGAAATTTCAATTTTTGTGAGCTGCTTGCTGTTTGTGCCAGCATACATATATTTTTGTGAGAAGAGAGCAGAGAATGAAAAGCATAGGGCAGAAAGAGAGCAAGGGAAAGAGCGGCACATGTCAGGCATTTTTGGAAAATCGACCGTCACCGTCGAGCGCTCGAAGCGGAATGATTTTGCCATCAGGTATTTTTACTCCCGTCCCTAAAAGTAAAAACCCGAGCAAATACGAAGTCAAAAAATAAGTGTGCACATTAACTTGTTCCAGTTGTCCAGTCTATGTGTTGTATGGTTAGTGGTTTCAAGGCAGCTCGTCGGCTCGTTATAATTCGTCCAGCTTTGCTGAACATTCGCTCTGACTCATACCACTAACCATACAAAACATGGTTAGTGCTCATACTTTATTGCCTATTAAATATAATTGTATTTCTTACCAAAATTTGCTGTCGACCTGCAAAATTGCGCAAAAACAAGTGATGTGAAGTGATATTACCACTATCGATAGTACACAAAAACCATCGATAGCGACACAAAACTATAAATGTTCGATAGATCGATAGTTCCATCGATTGTTTTACAGCTCTAAGTGTGACCGGCCAAAAGCATTAGAAATTATATAAACAAATTTTGAGTGGGAACTTTACAAAAGTTAGAGCGTCAAATAAATAAAAACATGTTCAAAAAGGTCATGAAATATTCTTTGCGAAAGCTTTTTTGGTTACATACTTACGCAACCCAAACACAAGAATTAATTGTTGTCGGGCAAACTTATAATTATTAGACACAATTCTAGCCGTCTAATCAGCTATTTACGCACACATTCATATAAATATTTCGTTTATTTCCCAGAACAAGAACTCACAGATTCTAAATATAAAACATATTCCCAAAAGCGACGTTGAATTATCGAATCAACATGAGCATGTAATATACGGGGCAGCTTCGAGCCCAGTCTCCCCGTGGTCGTGCTGCACTCAGCAATCCGTTGTTCGCGTATAGACGTAGGTAAATTGTAAAATTATAAGTACTATTATGGCACATGAATCACATAAATATATATTAAAATAACTATATTTAGAACATTGCCAGATAGCTTTCATAAAAAAGCAAATAATTTAATTTTTCTGGCAGACTCCTTAAAGAGCTGCAACCGGAAATGCGTGTGGAGGTTAAAAGGCAATATATTTTGGTTGTATCTATGTAACATATAAGTATATATACACACACACACACACACGTGCCTTTCCAAACTTAGTGGGCGCTAGCGAGCGATGCGCACATGAACATACATATGTATATATGTACACACACACAGACACACACACACACACACACATATATATATATATAATATATATATATATATATATATATATATATATATATATATATCTATATATATATATATATATATATATATATATATATATATATATATATCTGTGTGTGTGTGTACATATATACATATGTATGTTCATGTGCGCATCATATATACATATATATTCACGAGAGATACGTAAAAACGGATGAGCCGGCAAACGGGCACACAGACGGACGGGCTGGCATCTGGACCCGGTGCACGCTTCTTACAGCCCTCGTCGTTTTATGATCGAAATTTATTTTTGGAGCTGTGAGAAAGCAGCGACATTTGTATTTAGACTTACAATTCGTAATATTTTGCGACATTAACATACAATTCGATAACTTCTACATCTACATACATACATATTATTATCGTGGCGCTAGTGAGGGTTATAAGAGCTTTGATTTGAATTTACTATTTAGAAAGTACTTAAAAGAAATCATAGCAAGTGCATTTGATATCTCTATACACATATGAATATGTGTATACCCAGCAAACATTTGCGATCATAAGCGAGTCGTTTTTGAGTCCTCTTTCTGATTAAAATAAGCATAAATGAGCTCATTTTCGGATCATAAATGACTCCCCCGTCGGGAGAAAAAAATACCCTAGCCGCGACTCCTCTAGATGCGTCGCTTATGACCCATTTTTATAATCGAATTCGAGTCATATTCGAGTCATATTCGAGTCATATTTCGTATCATACGCGACTCTTTTTCGAGTCTTAATTTCAACCACATGCGACTCTTTGCTGATTCGTTTTTTTATTATTACCAAAAACAAGTAATATTTTATTTAAATTAAATTCATTAAATATTTTTATTAAATAATAAAATAAACTAAAAATTAAAAAGAACAAGTATAAGAGTGATCGAAATGCACTAGCCCCGAGCTTTAAGAATTTGGAGACAAGAGAAATTAGTGAATCTCATAAGAAACCCAAATTGGCATCTTCTTTTTTTTTTTTTAAATTAATGTTTTCCTAAATTCGAAATGGGACTTGAACCCAGGGGCCGTTGTTTCTCAAGTCTCCCAGGCCACAAGCCTATCCACCGAGCCACATCCGGCTCTGGCATCTTCTTGAAAATTCAGAGTATTAGTGCAGAGCAGAAGTGAAAACAATCACTTTTCAATCCCCCGCATGCTCAATTGGCGATTGCTTTACATTTTGTTGCTGTATTTCAAATAAATCACTTTTTGATCATACAGGCGAGTCGTTTTTGACTCTTCCAAAAATCGCGCATATGATCAATCATTTTTTGATCATCCCGGGGACTCAAAAGCGACTCGCCAAATTCATTTCTTACAAAACAGTCTTCCAAATGCCAGGTGGGTAGAGAGATATCAAATGCACTTGCTCATACACACATTCATACGTGCATATATGTATGTACATATATGTATGTATGTATGTATATGTATGTACAGTTGACCAAAAAAGTATTGGCGCACCAATCATCGTGTTTTACAGTTTTAAGGAGATTATTTTCTTGCAGTTCTTTGTTGGTTGTTGGCCACAATTTTTGGGTGGAACAATATAATTTTCAGTGATGAGTCCAAATTCAACCTTTTTGAGCTGATGGCAGACAAAAACAAGTAAGAAGGCTCTAGTCGAGACGGCTCGACTACGAGATATCCTGAACCCTGCAAAAAAGTGATACTCTTCTTCTTTACGCACTTATGAGCTCGCGCTCTGCTAACTGCGCAGTTGCTGCCGTGGTTTGGGGGTGGGTTGGGCTGAACTTTGAACGCTTATAACTCCATTTCTAGATGGACGATCTTCATGAAATTTTCTGAGTAGATTAAGAGTATCTAAATCTATCTATGTGAAAAATTGCAAGTCTCTAGTATTTGAAATGCGTTTTTTTCGAATTGGGGGCGGAGGGGGCGTGTATCTGCGTATCCATAATATCTATCTAAATTTATAAAGTTGATGTCTCTAGCTAAAACGGTGTAGAAGTTATACCCAAAAAACCTAAAAAATTGAAACGAATTTTCGTTTTTTATCGATAATTTGGAAATGGGACGAGTTATCTAAAAAACAAAATAAACTCGTACTGCGTAGCCAGCGATGCCAAGTCAAAATTTGAAAAATACGTAGCCAGGCTCCAAAATCTACGTATTTTTCCGTAGCACAATTTTGCTGAAATACGTAGATCTACGTACTTTTTTTTTAAGTTTAAAAATAATAAAAAAACTGTAACAAATTATACATATTTATTTATGTACACGTATCACAAAAATGTATACATGTTTTGATTAAAATATTTTAGATGTTTGCCAGAAGGCTCTAAGTTTTCTAAGTTTTCTTTTAACCCACTTTTGGTGTGAAGTAACCCTTTTAACGTCTCTGTGTCTAATTTGTTTCTATTATTTGTCTTAATTAAATTAATCTCCGAAAATAACCGCTCAACATTAGCACTGCTATGTGGCAAAATAAGCAAGTTTTGGGTTAACTCCGCCCAAAATGGGAAACATGTGGGTTGAATTTCCCTGTTTTAGGTTTGCAAGCATAAGATGCGCAGAGGTGAAATGAGTGACATATACATTTAATCAAAAAACAAATTCGGAATATCCTTCTTCAGCAGTTGCGAAAGAGAATGGTTTTCGCCAAACATTGCATTGCATCCATCCGCAGCAAATCCTATCATGTTCTTCTCATATGGTATGCCCCTTTCTTCAAAAAATTTCTTGCATTCATTATGCAATGCCGTGGCAGAGCTGTCACTGACTGCAATAAGCCCCAAAAAGGTATCTTGTACTTTAAATGCTACTGCAGTTCTTGCAATAAGAGCAAAATGTTTCGTTGTAGATCTGTCTGTACTTTCATCGACAATGAGCGAAAACTTTTTCGATTTTAACCGTTCTATTAACTCGTCCTCTGCCACTTGTCCAGTTACCGATGTTATTATAGCTTGAGCCTTTGTCCGTCCAAAGTTTAATGAATGTACGACTTTGGAATCGCTAGCAACAGATTGCATGACACTGCTTAAGTCATTCGCCAAAGCAAAGGGAAGATTGTTTTTCGCCAAAAACAACGCCATCTTTATTTCAGCACATTTAACCATATTTTTATGAGTTGACACCTCAGGCAATATAGAAAATATAGTTGGTTGATCGCTGTCTAACAGTAAAATAATAACAATAAAACTGATTAAAATAACATATAAAAAACAACATAAAACACTGTTTAGTAAATTTTTCACAAAACAATTAATAAATTGTTAAATATTAAAAGAAATCGAACTACGAACGTATAAATGGAGCACAAAAAGCACGCGACACAAACTCGACAATTATAAAACGCAACGCTATACATACTTCTCAAATATTTTTTATGCTTTACAGAAGCTTCATGCTTCTCTAAGTCCCTCTTGCCTGAAGAGCATTTGAGATCTGCTTTGCAAGATTTGCAATTAAAAAAAGGATTACCCTTGCTGCTTTTTGTTATCCAGGAATACTTTTTTTCCCAATCTGCTGAGTACTTGACATCGTAGTGCACCTTCCTTTTCTTTGTTGGAGTTAAGATGCATTCTTCGTCGGTGTCACTTGCCATTTCCATAAATTTTGTTCGTTCAAATTTCAACACAAATTGTAAAGAGATTGTAAGCGTTGCCAGTCTTTTTTGGCAATTTAGCGCTGAAAATGGCATTCGTAAACATATTGAAAACGGAATTTAGTGCTGCTAACCCAATATAAATCATATATATTTTTTTTTTAAATTCATAATATATTGATTTTACCCAACAATTTTAGTTTTTAGGGTATTTTGCAATATTTTTAAAAAGTACGTAGTTTTAGTCTCTTCACACGTAGGTACGTAGATCTCTTTCAAAATACGGAGATCTACGTAAAAAGACGGAGGGTTGGCAACCCTGTGCGTAGCTAACATACGGTCTAGACGGTCTGCGACGTCTCCTTCTGCTTGTTACATACATTTTCACAAAACCATTATACCCTGAATTCCCATTTTCAATGGGTTCAGGGTATAAAAATTGGCCAAAAACCAACAAAAAGCTGCAAGAAACCAGTAAGAAAGCTGTAGTCGAGACTGCTCGACTACGAAATCCCCTGAGCCCTTCTTCGAACGATTCATATTCCAAGAATGCTTCGTTTCTATTCTCCACGCGTAAGAAACTATACATGCAAAACCACGAGCACACACATACGCTGATCAATGATTGTGCTGTCTCGCTGCCTTTGTTGCTGCGCCACATGGGTTTTGCTGCGAAAACTTCATTGATTAATAATTCTGTTTCTAGATGGACAATCGTATTGATCTTTTCAGATTATGAATATGATATTCATATCTATATGCTAAGCCAAACTGCATGTCTCTAGTATTTGAAATATTTGAAAAATCGAATTTCTGAAACAAACTCGTACTGCGCGTGCAATATACGGACCTAACACAAAAAGAGTGAACTCTCTAGCTTTTGTATCTTCGGAAATCGACGCGTTCATACATACGGACGGACGGACGGACGGACGGACATGGCTATATCAACTTTTCTCATCACCCTGATCAAGAATATATATACTTTATGGGGTCTGCCACGCCTCCTTCTGCCTGTTACATACATTTAACAAAACCATTCTACCCTGATTTCCCATTTTCATTTTTCTTATAACTTCGGAAATCGACGCGTTCATACATACGGACGGACGGACAGACGGACATACGGACAGGGCTATATCGACTTTTCTCGTCACCCGGATTTCCCACGTTTCATGCGTTCAGGGTATAACAACTATTATTAACTGAAACGAAAAATTTGAAAGAACGTTTTTCCGAAGATTTTCCCGGGATTCCTCTATTCTTACATACATTTGCATGTTTCCACTGATATTGTTATATCCTTGCCTTATAGAAAATATCATCCGTGTAAGGAGGATAAATATCAACTGTGCTCATGGACCCGGAAGCGTTTTTGGATGTGGCCAATCAGGTCATCAAGCTAAAAATGTTTCCGTTCTTTGATATCGCGCACAGCTTACTTGCCGCGCTGGCCGTGCGCGAGGATTTGGGCGCCAATGCTCAGGCCTTTTCGCGAAAACATCCGCTGGCATGTTGGCTATCAACAATGCTGGTAATTTTCGCGGGAGGAATGGTGGCCAATGGACTGCTCGGGGAGCCCATATTGGCGCCATTGAAGAGCACCGGACAACTCCTTGTGGGCACAGCTGTGTGGTTAGTTCCCAATTAAATCACAAATATGTATGAATGTATGTACATATATCCATATCTAATTTTTGCAGGTATATAGTATTTTATACACCCTTCGATATTGGATATAAAATGGCCAAGTTTTTGCCTATGAAAATTGTTGCCAGTGCCATGAAGGAAATTTACCGTGCGAAGAAAGTATATGACGGAGTGGGACATGCGGCCAAACTGTATCCGAATGCCTGGATAATCATGATAATAATTGGCACTCTGAAGGGCAATGGTGCCGGTTTCACAAAGCTGATCGAGCGTCTCATAAGAGGTGCATGGACACCGACAGCAATGGAATTCATGCAGCCAACCTTGTAAGCGACTCCATCTCTATTTGTTTTATTTGTGGTGACTTTATGGTTTGCTTCTTGTTTTCAGCTATACGAAAGCGTCTTTGCTGGCCTCCATTATCTTTGTGCTGGATAAAAAGACTGATTGGATCTCAGCACCTCATGCCTTAGTTTACTTTGGCATTGTAATTTTCTTGGTGTACTTTAAGTTGTCTTCTATCTTGCTGGGCATTCACGATCCCTTTCTGCCTTTGGAGAACCTGTGCTGTGCTATCTTCTTCGGCGGAATATGGGATAGCTTGGCCAAGATTTTGGGACGTGGGCACGCCAAGGATGCCGATAGCAAAGACGTTAAGAAAAGCAATTAATCATTTCATTAGCTCCAAATTCGCATACGCTGCCAAGCAAGCTTCAATTAAAATTGATATCGAACGAATTTCAATTTATGTCCCAGTCAGCCAATTTACCCGATTCGATGTTCAAAATCAAATTCAATCTTAAGCAGTAAGTGGGTGTATATGCTTATCCTTGACTCTGATTTTGATATATTTAACATTTTGTGAATTTCACCTTTAAAGGACTTTTAATTGTGTGAACTCGAAGTTCGCTTCATTATACCCAGAGCCCATTGAAAATGGGAAATCAGGGTATAATGGTTTTGTTAAAAGTATGTAACAGGCAGACGGAGGCGTGGCAGACCCCATAAAGTATATATATTCTTGATCAGAGTGACGAGAAAAGTTGATATATATATATATATATATATATATATATATATAGATACTAATTTAATACAATTTCGGTTTTTGTCAGATTTTGGATTCCGGTCCCCACTTCGCCCACCACCCCCAAATGTGAAAAAAATTAATTTCAAATACTAGAGATATGTAGTTTGGTTTAGCATATAGATATGAATATCATAATCATAAGCTGAAGATATCAATACGATTGTCCATCTAGAAACAGAATTATTAATCATCAAAGTTTTCTCATCGAAACCCATGTGGCGCAGCAACAAAGGCAGCGAGACAGCAAGCCACCTGCATTGCTCACACACATACATGATTAAAAGTGTGTGTGTACTCGTGTTTTTGCATGTATAGTTTCTTACGCGTGGAGAATCGAAACGAAGCATTCTTGGAATCTTATTCCTTCGAAGAAGGGGTCAGGGGATTTCGTAGTCGAGCAGTCCCGACTACAGCGTTCTTACTTGTTTTGTATTCTTTTGTTCTTAATGACGACTGAAAAATTGAAAAT
The DNA here is from genome assembly GCA_030914385.1 of Drosophila antonietae. Classification (NCBI taxonomy): domain Eukaryota; kingdom Metazoa; phylum Arthropoda; class Insecta; order Diptera; family Drosophilidae; genus Drosophila; species Drosophila antonietae. The sequence goes on from JAUESO010000269.1 coordinate 37,685, forward strand.
AGTATGACGACTTATTTAATTTACGATTTATGTCTGCAGTTTAATAAAGTGTGAACTGCTGTCCAGGGTTTAGAGTACAGTCTTCGGCATGCCCAAGAACATTTTAAAAGTATCATAAATCCGAAATTCATTCATTTTTGTTGGCCAATCCTTTACATATACATTTATATTGTATAAATTTTGTTAAATATTAAATTTGCTTGGCTATATATTCATTCAAGCATGGCATACTTTTAAAGAGTTCATCACTATCGAGTATATACACATATACATATGTATATGTATATATACTCGTCAGTAATTAATTCTTTAAAAGTAAGTCATGCATGAATAGAAAAAGCAAAGTTAATATTAATATTGTAATAATATATATATATATATATATATATATATATATATATATATATATATATATATATATATATATATATATATTTGTATATTTGTATATATAAAAGCAATCGGACTATTTAGTGTATAATTATATATAAACGCGCATTCATACAATTACAATAAATCTATGTGATTCGAATTTTCAAATGTTTTTCTCTTACATCCATCGATGTGAGCGAGAGAGATGCGCCGATAGTTAGTGAGGCAGCAGAACGTGGCAAAAGAGAAAATTGTTATTAACTTGTACATTGAAAAGTGGACTTTACTAATTTACACCCACAATATATTATATAATATAATGTTATATACTATAAAAATTTCGTTTCCAAATTACTCATTGTCTACTATACAGTAGTTATAAAATGCGCCTTACAGTGAACTGAAATATAGAAAGAAATTTAAAGTCAGATATATTAATAGGGCTAAGATAAACTCTTCATTAAGTCTCACCAATAAATTCAGAGACGGGATCGTTGTCGCCCTCGCCGCGCATTGTACCCGTGATCTCTTCGTTCTCAACCATTGGTAGAAAGAGTTGTACAAACTCGGCAGAGTACGGGTGCGTTATGGTTTCTAGTACTTCCGTAACGAAATACCGAATTAACGAGATATCAGTATCTTCAATTGCACAGCATTGTTTAATATATCGCAGCACTGGCACGACACAGCCGCGCGTCAACAAATTAACCATACGGTCCAGTATCATCTTTTTCATTTCTAGTTGCACAAGTATCTCTAACTCGTCCTGCTTGGACTCGAATAAACGGATAAGTAAAAAGAGAATTTGCAGCTGCAATGTTGGATGAACTCCAGCAACCTCGTCGAGCACGGCTAAATGTGTGGGACAGCTGTCGGTAGATAGTTTGAAATACGATGGTTCCATCACAACATTCTCTATCCATCGAATGACGCCGACACCAACAACTGGATACCTAAATGCACAGCAGAAGAGAAGAATAATAAATATTAACATTAATGCTGTCAAGACTAACACTCTTACTTAATGCAATTGTAGAGCGTTTGTAGCTCTGCAATGAGTTCAGTTGACCCCTGGTCTACATTGCATATGGCGTGTGCCTTTTCTATTGCCTGAATTGTGCTCTTCAGCTCGTCTTTATTTAAAGTTCTTTCGGTCATGGGTCTCTTCTTAGCTGGCTGGTCTATAACCGAAGAGGCATATGCCAACAAGAAAACATATTTGGGCTTGTGCTCCGGGTTGATTTTAACGCCAGAACGAAAGAGGGCATCGACCAAAAGTTCCAAAAACTGCGGATTCCGTATCAGGTCTATTGGTGGTGGATCAGATCCAGAATAATTTCGAAATAGTACGGTAATATCCGCCGGATTTAATGTATTGCGGGTCAACATTGAGGTAAGAGCCTGACATGCTTGCGGATATACCGCAGATCCATTCAGAGCCATTGTAATGGGTGTTACGTTCTGATTGCTAAGCAAAGAATTAATTAGTTGGAATTGGATACAATAGTTTAAATATATCTTATGTACTTCTGCAAAGCGTATTTGATGATCTCCTGAGACAAGCGTTTCATATTGAAGCCGCCTTTTTGCTCCTGGCTGAGCACTTGAATCAACACCTGCGAGTAGACATACGTGTGCTGACCGTGGCAGACCATGCGGGCGCACTCCTGAATGGCACTATGCACATCGTCTGGATTATTTAGAAATTTAACAATTGAAGTTTTGAGAACGCGGGAAAATACTTCAATTTGCTGGGCGGCCGTCGAGATTGATGTGATTTCACTCTGGAACCCAGCATCTGATATGAGTTTTATGGTGAAGTTAAGCATCAAACAGTCCGGATATTCTTCAGCTAGACGATATATTAGTGATCGCCATGTATAATGATCAATCATTTCCGTTAGCCAATCTGGCGTTTCTCCCTCCTCGGTAAATATGGTGTCTGCTTTTTTTGGATCAAACGATTTCAGAATCATCTCCTTTAAATGATTCTCTACCATTGCCTGGACTTCCGTTACTTTCACACCAGCCAAAATTAACCACTCGGCAAGCAGATTCGCCATTTGGGCTACGCTTTATAGTTTTCAGATAACATCGAGATCACTTCCTCAGGTGAGCCGCCGGATTGGAAGTACCGCTTGAGCTGAGTGAAAATTCCTGGCTCCATTATGTAATCGGGCGTTAGAAATTTTTCGAGACATTCTTGAATAGTTTTCTGCGGATTATCTTCGTGCGTGTCCTTGACGTAGAAACAAGTGTATAGAAACAAAAAAAGTTTGTTGTTTTGATTGAATTGGTCAGGCTTTGTGTTGACATAAAGGGCAAACTTGTTGTTTACCTCGGCATCTGACTGTTGTTTTGTGCGGCCCTGCCAGCCAGAATCGTCGTATTCTACTTCCATTATTATTCAATGTAAAAATTTTTAAGTTTAAAACTTTTCATCTATATTATCATTATTTTCTTTCCTTAAGGCATTAGAACTGTAAAACTATCGACATATCGAATATTTATAGTTTTGCGTCGCTATCGATGGTTTTTGTTTACTATCGATAGTGGTAATATCACGTCACATCACTTGTTTTGGCGCAATTTTGCTGGTCGACAGCAAATTTAGGTAAGATATACAATAATATTTAATAGGCAATAAAGTATGAGCACTAACCATGTTTTGTATGGTTAGTGGTATGAGTCAGAGCGAATGTTCAGCAAAGCTGGACGAATTATAACGAGCCGACGAGCTGCCTTGAAACCACTAACCATACAACACATAGACTGGACAACTGGAACAAGTTAATGTGCACACTTATTTTTTGACTTCGTATTTGCTCGGGTTTTTACTTTTAGGGACGGGAGTAAAAATACCTGATGGCAAAATCATTCCGCTTCGAGCGCTCGACGGTGACGGTCGATTTTCCAAAAATGCCTGACATGTGCCGCTCTTTCCCTTGCTCTCTTTCTGCCCTATGCTTTTCATTCTCTGCTCTCTTCTCACAAAAATATATGTATGCTGGCACAAACAGCAAGCAGCTCACAAAAATTGAAATTTCTTCTCGACTCGCGATCCCATTGGTTCCCTTCTGAGCGAAGAGTATACCGAATTCTTAAACTGCTTTGCCATGCTCATGCAAAATGTTATCGTTTTTATGATTATTTGTGGAAAGGGTGTGAAAGTGTTGATGTGCATAACGAATATTATTTCCCGATGACCATACACACACACATTTACACTTCCTCGCTATATTTGTGGGCATTTATGTGCTTGTGTGCGATTGATATTCTTGCTGCCGCCTGTAAAGCACTTTTAAAACCCCCAGCAGCAGTTGATGTTCGTTCGGTTGGGTAGCTGCTTTGAGCTAGCATACGCACACACATTCACATACACATTTACACTTCCTTGCTATATGTGTAAGCATTTATGTGCCTGTGTGCGATACACTTGCTGCATGTAGCAATTTTGTAGCAATTTTTCCCAGCGATTGCTGTGTGGTAGCTGTTGTGAGTCTACACACACACATACATATGTGTAAGTTTGTGATGTGATAATCACAATCACTTGTATAGGCATTTGAATGAATGCTCTGCCTGGGGCATTTGCATGTTTCGTGCATGGGTCTCGAATATTGGGCGTGTGCCGCCTACCTCAACTGAAATTAATAAAACATAATACATGTATATTTTTGTTCTTTAGTGGAAAATATGTCTACATAACGAATGCATATTTTTGCATAAAAGGGTCAATTTTACCTGTATATCTAGACATTTCTTTAAAAGGGTTATATGTGACCTGAATTTGCGCAAGCTTTTGAACAACTTGTCCCATTTTTGCCTATATGGTCAAATCAGGTACTAAATATTAAGGAACAAATGATAACAGATCAACAGGTAATAAAAAATAATTGACCTCTCCTGCAATTCGAACCCAAAATCGTTCACTTAATTCATTCAAATGCCTATACAAGTTATTGTGATTATCACATCACAAACTTACACATATGTATGTATGTGTGTGTGTAGACTCAAAACAGCTACCACACAGCAATCGCTGGGAAAAATTGCTACAAAATTGCTACATGCAGCAAGTGTATCGCACACAAGCACATAAATGCCTACACATATAGCAAGGAAGTGTAAATGTGTGTGTGTATGCAAGCTCACATCGCTACCCAACCGAACGAATATCAACTGCTAGGGGTTTTAATAGTGCTACAAGCAGCAAGAATATCAATCGCACACAAGCACATAAATGCTTACACATATAGCGAGGAAGTGTAAATGTGTGTGTGTATGGTCATCGGGAAATAATATTCGTTATGCACATCAACGCTTTCATACCCTTTTCACAAATAATCATAAAAACGCAAACATTTTGCATGAGCATGGCAAAGCAGTTTGAGAATTCGGTATACTCTTCGCTCAGAAGGGAACCAATGGGATCGCGACTCGCGAGTCGAGAAGAAATTTCAATTTTTGTGAGCTGCTTGCTGTTTGTGCCAGTATACATATATTTTTGTGAGAAGAGAGCAGAGAGTAAAAAGCATAAGGCAGAAAGAGAAAGAGAGCAAGGGAAAGAGCGGCACATGTCAGGCATTTTTGGAAAATCGACCATCACCGTCGAGCGCTCGAAGCGGAATGATTTTGCCATCAGCAATTTTTCTCTCCCGACCCTAAAAGTAAAAACCCGAGCAAATACGAAGCTAAAGGGGTTCTAAAGCCAAAAAATAAGTGTGAACATTAATTTGTACCAGTTGTCCAGTCTATGTGTTGTATGGTTAGTGCTACCACACAGCAATCGCTGGGAAATTAGAATTGCTACATGCAGCAAGTGTATCGCACACAGGCACATAAATGCTTACACATATAGCAAGGAAGTGTAAATGTGTGTGCGTATGCAAGCTCACAGCAGCTACCCAACCGAACGAACATCAACTGCTGCTGGGGGTTCTAAAAGTGCTCTACAGGCGGCAGCAAGAATATTGCACACAAGCACATAAATGCCCACAAATATAGCGAGGAAGTGTAAATGTGTGTGTGTATGGTCATCGGGAAATAATATTCGTTATGCACATCAACACTTTCACACCCTTTCCACAAATAATCATAAAAACGCTAACATTTTGCATGAGGATGGCAAAGCAGTTTAAGAATTCGGTATACTCTTCGCTCAGAAGGGAACCAATGCACAGTGGTTCCGTCAGAGGCCATAAATGCAAAAAATGAAAGTCAAAATTTTCAGATGAATTATTTTGCAATCATTTCAGAATTGATCATATTTTTCACTGAACAAGTTCATTTTGTTCCATTCAAATCGTTCTTTTTGCAAATAATGTCAAAAGAGCGAAGATCTAACCGATGAAATGCAAACCTGCGTTAAGCTCCAAATAAAGCGCATCAGTCAAGAGTTCAATTTAAACAAACAGTTTGCAAAATCATTTGAAATAAAAATGAATATTGAAAACAGAGGTATTTTCTGCAATTATATGTAACAGGCAATGTTTAAAAACTTGTTGTTTACTAATAAATCATTTGTTTTTGTCAGCGTCTCAATATGTGTTCTGGCGTCTTTATTAGTGATTTTTAGGTAAAGTTTTAATTGTGATCCCCCCTTAACCCCCTCTTGCAAATATTTTTGTAGTATATGTTAATGTGTTGAGACTATAAAATCATTACATTTAGCTGCCACAAACTGCCACACTACGTAGTAAAATTCGCGAAGCATAGCCTCCGCCACGTGGCGCGCTGGCTTTTTGAGGTTATGTGCATGATTTTTTTTGTTTTGATTGTGTTGTTGCGCTACAAATATTTGTGAAAATGTGTGTTTTTTTCTGTTTGTTTATCTAGTTTAATTTTAATATAATTATTTTGTTTTAATTTTTGCTTTAGGCTCTTATGCTTATTGCGAATTTGAACGCAGGTATTTGTTTCACCTGTGGGTAAATGAAACCGGGTCTAATGCAGAGAAATGTGCCAATATAATCTGTTTTTTTTTTCAAAACAATATTATAAGCATGGGCTACAAGCACAAATCTAATAATAATAATGAAATATAATTGTAAAAAAATAGCCGAGTTTTGGAGCAAATGTAACCGAACAAAAAGCGTTGTATTAAGAGCATATCCAGAGTGGCTCTCAGGGAAGGAATCGGTGTTGGTTTCACCAAAGTTAGAAGAAAACGTCAATGTGAACAAGAAAGACCGTGGACGTCCCAAATTGCCCTTTCCTGAGAGTTCAGCGAGAACCAAACGCCGTCGAATTGCTAATCTTAGCCGAATGGATGAAACAGCTATTTCTGCCACACGCAGTGAACAAGAAAAACCAAACCTTTCGGTGGACCCAAATGAAGTTCTCTCTCTCTTAATGGAAACTAGCATAACGAAACATCAATACCTATTAGTGAGAAATTTCATCAACAAAAAAATCTCTTTAGATTTTCTGCCTAGCTATCAATGTATTTTAAAGTCGAAAAAACTTAGATATCTAGAGAATATCATTGTTAATGAGTCTTCTGCAGAAGTCGAGCTGCAAAGTCGACTTTATTAGCGTCTGTGTATGAGTTATTAGACGATTCTGTTTAATTTAATTTTATTATTATTAATTTGTTATATCTTATTGTTGTTCTTTCTTGATTACTTTTAATTTTTTTTTGTTCATGAAAATGTTTAATAAAGAGAGCTTACAAAAACCTAGCATAAGTCTTAAAATATAGCTAGAGGATTAATTTTTTTTTTTTTTAATGTTGTTAATAGTCATAATAATTATAAATTTGACTTTTAAGTAGCTCATAGTGCATTGGTAAAAAATTCCAGCCCGCTATCTCCATAAAAAGGAATTATGGCCGCTGCTTCATACAAGCGGAACCAGTGTGCAATGGGATCGCGAGTCGAGAAGAAATTTCAATTTTTGTGAGCTGCTTGCTGTTTGTGCCAGCATACATATATTTTTGTGAGAAGAGAGCAGAGAGTAAAAAGCATAAGGCAGAAAGAGAAAGAAAGCAAGGGAAAGAGCGGCACATGTCAAGCCTTTTCGGAATATCGACCGTCACCGTCGAGCGCTCGAAGCTGAATGATTTTGCCATCAGCAATTTTTTCCTGCCGACCCTAAAAGTAAAAACCCGAGCAAATACGAAGTTGATGGGGTTCTAATGTCAAAAAATAAGTGTGCACATTAACTTGTTCCAGTTGTCCAGTCTATGTGTTGTATGGTTAGTGATAACACTAACCATACAATTCATGGACAACTAGAACAAACGTTCTTGCACAATTGTTTTTCGTGGTTAACTACCAGTCAACTTCGTATTTGCTAATTGATAACGGTTTATTTGTTGTATGGTTAGTGGTCGTAGCCAATGTCAAAAAATAAGTGTGCACAATCGTTTGTTCCAGTTGTACAGTTTATGTGTTGTATCACATAGACTGGACAACTGGAACAAATTAATGTGCACACTTATTTTTTGACACTAGAACCCCATCAACTTCGTATTTGCTCGGGTTTTTACTTTTAGGGTAGGCAGGAAAAAATTGCTGATGGCAAAATCATTCAGCTTCGAGCGCTCGACGGTGACGGTCGATATTCCGAAAAGGCTTGACATGTGCCGCTCTTTCCCTTGCTCTCTTTCTCTTTCTGCTCCATGCTTTTTACTCTCTGCTCTCTTCTCACAAAAATATATGTATGCTGGCACAAACAGCAAGTAGCTCACAAAAATTGAAATTTCTTCTCGACGCGATCCCATTGGTTCCCTTCTCAGCGAAGAGTATACCGAATTCTTAAACGGCTTTGCCATGCTCATGCAAAATGTTAGCGTTTTTATGATTATTTGTGGAAAGGGTATGAAAGTGTTGATGTGCATAACGAATATTATTTTCCGATGACCATACACACATACATTTACACTTCCTCGCTATATGTGTAGGCATTTATGTGCCTGTGTGCAATATTCTGCCTGCCTGTAGCACTATTAGAACCCCAGCAGTTGATGTTCGTTCGGTTGGGTAGCTGATGTGAGCTTGCATACGCACACACATACACGTACACATTTACACTTCCTTGCTATATGTGTAGGCATTTATGTGCCTCTGTGCGATACACTTGCTGCAACAGAGAGTTCTCAGTGAGAGTTATCAGACGTGTTTATTTTTGCTGTGCAAATTTTCTTATTTTTTTCTTATTAAATTGATTTTATTAAAGTTCACATAATCGTAGTGTTAATTATTGCAAGTGTTGTCATAGTTTGATCCGTGCAAAGTTTGATCCGTGTTATACTGTGCTTTTGGTAAATTGCCTTTTTAATTTTTGAAGTTTGGTGCAGCTGGTGTCTTGTTTACTAGCATTATTTTGCATTTTGCTTTAGTGTTTCTATTTTTTTCTTTTGGCGCTCTCCCCACTTCACTCTTAAATCGTTTGTTAGTGTGAGTGCTTGCAATTTTGGTCTTGCTTACTATTGTTTTTTTTTTCGCTCTCTTAATTTTAATTTCGTGCTGTGCACGTTTACTCTCTCGCTGTGTGCTTGCTCTCTAACGGCTGTTTGTTGTCGCACTTGCTCTCTCAGTATATTTTCATTCTCTCTGTTTTTTTATTTTTGTTTTTATTTTCCGTTTTTTTTTTCTGCACATTTGCTTTTCATCCCAGTTGCCAATATGAGTTGTTGCAAAAAATCATGCGAATTCAGGCTGGCAAGTGATGCTGCACAAGCGCAATTTGTAAATTGCTGGTTGTGTGAAAATATGATGCATACTAAGTGTGCAGGTCTTACTGGGCGTGATTATGACAAGATCATGTCCACTGCAAAATTGGTAGTGGTGGCATACGCTGGTCTTGTCCGATCTGTTTGGAAAAACAAATAAATTTTTCCAATATGTATAGTGCTGTGAGGGCTCGATTTTTAAAACTGAGAAAGATCTCTAAGCAGTTATCCAGTGACATGGCTGCTGCTGAAGAGATTTTAAACCAGTACAATTTTGAAAGTCCTCCTCCTAATTCGGAGACTCCACTGTTATTGGTACCTCCTTCTGTACCAATACCGTCACCGAACTTGCTTGCTCCACCCTCACCCTGTGCTTCTGTATTGTCCTCTTCGCCTAATTCTCTTGATCCTATACCAGTAGTTTCTGAATCTTCTGTTTCCCCTGTCGTTGCTGCTATTGAAACTCAAGTCTCTGTTCAAAAATTGGACCCCTCTCCAATTATTGTTCAAACTAAGAGTGACAATAAGTCAGCCACTCCTGGCATTACCTTATCTGTCGTCTCTCCTCGAAAGCAAGTTTTCTTATCTAGGCTTTCATCGGATACGACATGTGAGGCAGTATCTGCTTTTATTTCAAGCAAGATCTCGGCCAATGTCTTTATATCGAAGTTTAGTTTTGCGACTCCGCGAGAAATTCCTTCATTCAAGATCAATGTGCCGGTTGAGTATTTCACAACAATATGTGATCCGAAATTCTGGCCACCTCATGTAGTTGTCCATGAATTTAAACCTAAAAATCGAAACAAATCTCATCCTATTTCAACATCAATTATTACACCAAAAAACTAAATATGTTTCACTCTTCTTCTCAGCTTTCACTTATTTAGCAAAATGTACGTGGCTTGAAATCTAAACTTAAAAGTCTGTACTTGCATAGTTTTAGTGTTCAATATGATATTATTGCCTTCACTGAAACATGGTTAAGTCATAACATTCATAATAGTGAGATTCTTGCAAGTAATTTCACTATTTATAGACTTGATCGTTCGATGCGTAAAGGTGGTGGGGTGTTAATTGCTGTTAGATCCAGTATCCACTCCGAATTATTTACCTTTTCCTATCTTCATGATGTGGAGATAATAGGGGTTAAATTAATGCTCCCATCGTGCTTTTTGTTTATTGCATGTTCTTATATCCCTCCCTCTTCTGAAATGCAGGTTTATGCTCAACATATAACCTGTATTAAAGAAATTTATGAACATGTAACTGATAGAGACTTTCTTCTTGTGTTGGGTGATTTCAATATTCCTAACACTTCTTGGTCCTCAACTTGTAATGCAAATTACTTTCTTCCGACAATTGATCACTATCTTTTTGATGAATTGTTTAATCTTTCTATGTTTCAGATGAATTCCATTTCTAACCATCTGAATCGCATGCTTGATCTTGTGTTCATTAATCATGACTCCATCATTAATGTCGTGAGATCAACTCCTTTCTGCTTACCAGAGGATTTGCATCACCCCACTTTAGAGGTTTTATTATCTATTGATAATCCTCCAACTTATTCATATTTGCCTTCTAATTTAAGCCGCTGTTATCGTAAATGCAATTTTGTTTTGCTTAATGAATTAATTAATTCAACAGACTGGTCTCTTCTTTATGAGTCGGTTGATATTAATTTGGCAGCATCGATTTTTTATACTACCTTAAACTCTATTCTGGATGTGTGCGTCCCTCTCTGTTGCATATTGCCCAGTTCAAATAAACCGCCATGGTTTGCTAAGACTCTTTCGAATTTAAGAAACATTAAAACTAAATGTTTTAAAAATTTTAAAAGGTCTGGTTCAAGTATTGACTGGGCTAAATATTCCATTGCCAAGTCAAACTTCAGTCTTTTAAATTCTCGGTGTTATGAGAATTACCTTGTACGTTGCAAAAGACAGTTTGCTCGAGATCCTAAACAATTTTACTCATTTGTAAACTTGAAGCATAAGTCTTCTGGTTTGCCGTCCTCATTTGTCCTTGGTGCTAAAAAAACTTGTACTGATCAGGATTCCTCTGATCTTTTTGCAGATTTATTTCAATCCACTTACTCTTCTGTTGATCTATTTAATGATTCGTATCCATATTCACTTCCTGATTATGGTTCTGTTTATGCTCCTAATGTTACTGCAGACTCTCTAGCTACAGCCATTAAGACGCTGAAGTCATCTTTCCCCCCTGGTGCTGACAATATCCCAAGCTGTGTCATTAAAGAGTGCAGTGTTTCTCTTCAATCACCATTGCTAAAATTGTTTAATTTGTCTTTGGAAACTTCTGTGTTCCCTTCAATATGGAAAGAATCTTTCATCATTCCTCTATATAAAAAAGGTGGAAGATCGGATATTTCCAATTACAGAGGTATTGCGAAATTATCTGCTATTCCAAAGCTATTTGAAAAAATTATAACATCAACCTTGCATCATTTCTGAAAATCGATTATTCAACCATCCCCCAACATGGTTTTATTCAGAATCGATCAACATCCTCGAATTTACTCGAATTTACTTCACTTGTCAATGATAGTTTTTCTAAAAAAATGCAAACTGATGTTATTTATAGTGAGTTCAGTAAAGCATTTGACAGAGTTAATCATCAGATACTAATTCTGAAGCTTGAACGTTTAGGATTTTCTCCTAAACTTGTGTCCTGGATTTCATCCTATTTGAACGGTAGAACCCAAAGAGTCTTGTTGAGAACAGCTACTTCTAAATTTATCTTTGTTTCGTCTGGTGTTCCTCAAGGTAGCCATTTAGGACCATTACTCTTTTCGCTTTTTATAAATGACCTACCTAGTTGCATCTCTTATTCTACCATATTTATGTATGCGGATGATGTAAAACTTTGCCTTCCATACTCCAGTGCAAATGGACATCTACAACTTCAAGATGACCTTAATGCATTTCAATCTTGGTGTGTGGTGAATTGCTCAAAGTGTATGACTATGACTTTCAGTCGTTCTATTCCTCATATTGTTGACTATAAAATTAGTAACATTTCCTTACAACGCATCTTTACAGTCAAAGATCTTGGTGTTCTCTTTGACAGTAAACTTAATTTCAATCTTCATATTTCTACCATCATAAATGAATCCAAAAGCGTGCTTGGCTTTATTAAACGTTGGTCTAAGGAATTTAAAGATCCTTTTATTACCAAACAATTATTTATTTCGATTGTACGTCCTATCTTAGAGTATTGCTCAGTTGTGTGGTCTCCGCAACATAAACTGTATCAAGATCGTATTGAATCAGTCCAAAAACAGTTTCTTCTTTTTGCCCTAAGGGATCTTAACTGGGACAGTAATTTACGATTACCGTCTTACCATAGTAGGCTTCAGCTCATTGATCTTCCATCGTTAGTGAATCGCAGAACAATTTTAGGAATTGATTTTCTGCACGAAGTAATTAACGGTAATATTGATTCGTCCTTTTTGTTGATGCGTCTTAATTTCTCGGTTCTGTCCCGAACAACTAGACATTATCGTCCGCTTCATTTACCTATATGCACTACGGATTATTCTTTGCATAGTGCGTTTCATGTTCTTTGTGTTAATTTTAACAAATATTATCACGGATTTTCCTTAGAGCTCTCTCTTCCTAAAATTAAATCGTTGCTTTTAGCACACCTTAGGGAAATCACTCGCAATGCACAGGCATAAGCTACATTATGTTGCTATTGATGCTTGCAGTGATTTCTCAATCCTATCAAATATTCTATATTATAGCTCTTCTTTTAATCTATCTTTCAATTAATATCTTCCTTAATTCTTTACTTATTTTTATACCCTGAACCCATTGTTTATTTTACTTTACTTTATTTTTTATTTTTATATTAATTTTTAAAATATTTTTTTATTTTTAATTTTAAGAATTATTAAATTGTAATTATATTAATTATATTTAATCTCTTATAATCTATATTTAAAATTTTTCATTTAACACTTTCTTTGGATAGTTTCAATAGTTATCACTGACCATATTTGGCTGTGAATTGGGGCATAGTTGGCCGGACTGGCAAATAAAACACCCCCATCGGGTTGGTGATTCTATTGTAATTTTGACTCTCGTTATGTCAATATTTTTTAAATAAATAAATAAATGTAGCAATTCTAATTTCCCAGCGATTGCTGTGTGGTAGCTGATTTGAGCCTACACACACATTTGCATGTTTCGTGCATGGGTCTCGAATATTGGGCGTGTGCCTACCTCAACTTTGAGTTAAGTAAAAAATTTTGGATAATTTTAGTAAAAAAAAACTGAAAATGATTCGTGAATGAGAAATTTAAATTAAATAATACATTTAATATAATACATGTATTTTTGTTTTTTAGTGGAAAATATGACTACATAACGAATGCATATTTTTGCATAAAAGGGCCAATTTATCTGTATATCTAGGCATTTCTTTAAAAGGGTTATATGTGACCTAAATTTGCGCAAGCATTTGAACAACCTGTCCCATTTTTGCCTATATGGTCAAATCAGGTACTAAATATTAAAGAACAAATGATAACTGATCAACAGGTAATAAAAAACAAGTAAGAAGGCTCTAGTCGAGACGGTTCGACTACGAGATACCCTGAACCCTGCAAAAAAGTGAAACTCTTCTCCTTTACTCACTTATGAGCGCGCGCTCTGCTAACTGTGCAGTTGCTGCCTTCGCTTGGGGGTGGGTTGGGCTGAACTTTGGACGCTTATAACTCCATTTCTAGATGGACGATCTTCATGAAATTTTCAGAGTAGATTAAGAGTATCTATATCTATTAATGTGCCAAATTGTAAGTCTCTAGTATTTGAAATGGGTTTTTTCAAATTGGGGGCGGAGGGGGCGTGGCATCCAAAATCTGAAAACTACAAAATCTGCGTATCCATAATATCTATCTAAATATATAAACGGTGTAGAAGTTATACCCAAAAAACCTAAAAAATGTAAACGAATTTTCGATTTTTTATCGATAATTTGGAAATGGGACGAGTTATCGAAAAAACAAAATAGACTCGTATTGCGTAGCTAACACCTGTAAAATTTCAGCTCTCTAGCTTTTGTAGTTTCCGAAATCTCGACGTTCATACGGACGGACGGACGGACGGACGGACGGACGGACGACGGACAGGGCTCAATCAACTTATTTTTTTATGCTGATCAAGAATATATATACTTTATAGGGTCTGCGACGTCTCCTTCTGCCTGTTACATACATTTTCACAAAACCATTATACCCTGAATTCCCATTTTCAATGGGTTCAGGGTATAATAATTGACCTCTCCTGCAAGTCGAACCCAAAATCGTTTACTTAATTCAAAGTTGAGGTAGGCACACGCCCAATATTCGAGACCCATGCACGAAACTTGCAAATGCCCCAGGCAGAGCATTCATTCAAATGCCTATACAAGTGATACTCGGCGATTGTGATTATCACATCACAGACGTACACATATGTATGTGTGTGTGTAGACTCACATCAGCTACCACACAGCAATCGCTGGGAAATTAGAATTGCTACATGCAGCAAGTGTATCGCACACAAGCACATAAATGCTTACACATATGGCAAGGATGTGTAAATGTGTATGTGTATGTGTGTGCGTATGCAAGCTCACAGCAGCTACCCAACCGAACGAACATCAACTGCTGGGGTTCTAATAGTGCTACAGGCAGCCAGAATATTGCACACAGGCACATAAATGCCTACACATATAGCGAGGAAGTGTAAATGTGTGTGTGTATGGTCATCGGGAAATAATATTCGTTATGCACATCAACACTTTCATACCCTTTCCACAAATAATCATGAAAACGCTAACATTTTGCATGAGCATGGCAAAGCCGTTTAAGAATTCGGTATACTCTTCGCTGAGAAGGGAACCAATGGGATCGCGTCGAGAAGAAATTTCAATTTTTGTGAGCTGCTTGCTGTTTGTGCCAGCATACATATATTTTTGTGAGAAGAGAGCAGAGAGTAAAAAGCATGGAGCAGAAAGAGAAAGAGAGCAAGGGAAAGAGCGGCACATGTCAAGCCTTTTCGGAATATCGACCGTCACCGTCGAGCGCTCGAAGCTGAATGATTCTGCCATCAGCAATTTTTTCCTTCCGACCCTAAAAGTAAAAACCCGAGCAAATACGAAGTTGATGGGGTTCTAGTGTCAAAAAATAAGTGTGCACATTAACTTGTTCCAGTTGTCCAGTCTATGTGTTGTATGGTTAGTGCCAATAATAATTAGACCATACAAATAATATATTATTGGATAGTATTAAAAATAGTGCTGATTTATCATTTACTAATTTTCATCGACTCTGAGCAATCTAAAAACATATCGTTTATGCCTCTCATCAAAAAATCAGGCAGCAAACAGGCTACCGTACAAATTATAATATATAGCCACATCGGAAGCGAATTCAAAAACATATTGAAAACATGGTATAGGCTACTGCTACTATCCAAATTGTAAAGGTAAGTGCTTAATATAAATGCAAAAAACGATGCAATGATAAACGCAAAGTTAAGGTAACTCATATAGTGTGAAACTAGCAATACCTTCAAATTGCCAACAATAACGAGTACCATTATAAGCATGGTTCCAAATGTAGAAAAATCAGCTGTTTGTCCCTGGCTGAATACAAAATTATTGTCATACAAAATTGTATAGGCAAAGTAGAAAATAACGAGAGTCTGAAGGGTGCCGTTCAAAATCCATACTAGAAATGCTTTCCACGAGGTCAGCTTGTTGTCGGCGATTCCTTTGTACAGCGTCGGGAATCTGATAACCAAATAGAACTATGAAATGCCATATATTAGATGTCATTGCATTTAACTCGCCTTAGCAAAGTGTCCTCACTATAATGCTTGTCGGATATGGCCAAATACGTGAAGCTGAAGGATATGTAAATTATATCAAATAGCCATAAGTACAGCTCGTTGTAGACAGATGTCGCCGAATACAAGTCGTATAGTTGAAATAGTGTCATGCAACCTGTGATAATTATATTCTTATAACAGTAGAAGAGCACCATAAATGCCAAGCGTTCGTTGTTGTAATGGCCGTGAACCAGCAGCAGTCGCTGCAGCATAAAGAATTTGGCAACGGAATAATCGGCGCTCCGGGCTGCTTGCTTGCCCTCCACGCCGGATATGCCAATGCCAATGTGGGCTTCTTGGATCATGGACACATCATTGGCGCCATCGCCAATGGCTGCTGTAATGTGATTGCCGGACTTTTTTATAAGCATAACTATTTCGCTCTTCTGCAGAGGACTTAAGCGACAGCAGAGCACGGCCTTGCACTTGAGGGCCACATTAGCGAATTGCTCTGGCAGTTGCGTGAGTAGCGCGGATACCGATATACCGTCGATGACCAGGCAAGTCGGTTTTGATGTAGTCGATGCGATGCCCAGTTCGATCTGATTCAAACGCTTTTGCAGCTCTTCACGTTCGACTATGTTGATAAGGAAGTGGCACTCGGCTATTTGCGGTATGTGCTTGCAGGCCATGCCAATGGAGTATGCAGTTTCCACCTTATCGCCTGTAAGGATCCAAATTTTTAGGCCAGCTTCCTGCAGGGCAATCAATGTTTTGTCAGCATCGTCCTGGAGAGCGTCTTCCAAAGCCGTAGCGCCCAGCAGATCGTAATCTTAAGTTTAAAAGCATATAAATTAAATTTAATTTATCGCTATATTCTTGGAACTAATATTTTGTATATATACATAAGCCAAATTGAGTATTTCATACTCACCCAGTTCAATGGTATCGTAACATGCTGAAAGAAGTTCTTTTCGATCTGTGAGCTGAATGCTGGCATCTTTGTATGATGCAAGGAATGTGGTATATTCGTCTTCAGTTAGATGGCGTCTGGCGACAGCAAGGGTCCTAAGACCCTCTTTGGCATATTCCGTTATTTGGGCGTCTGTTTGCTTAGTGGGGGATAGTTGCTTGCAGCGTGGTAATATGGAAGCCTCAGCGCCTTTACTATATAGCCAGATGACGCCCATCTCATCCCGTACAATGATGCTCATGCGTTTCCTCTCTGAGCTAAACTCGAGCACATGAAGGCGTTCGTAGTGTACGCCGCCATAATTTTGACCGTTAAAGATTCGGCTGAGATGCATTGAGTTGTCGGAGCCCTTGAAAATCAAACCCAACTTGGCGCAGCCCTGGAGAATGGCCTTCTCATCTGGACTTGAAGCCTGATATCTGTCAATGATGTTAGTAGTTATCAGACAACCATGTTCTGATTGAGTTTCAGTTGATTTATCATCAGAGCTCGCCATTACTTCCACTGTATGGCATAAAGCCAACGCCTCAAAGAAGATCTTCACATCGATCTGACCATAAGCAGATTAAAATTTAGATAGAAAATAGGTTTATGATTAAGTATTACTTACATCCATTGCGCCTAGTTCGCAGCTCGCATTTTTATCTGGGCAATACAGTTGGTTGTTTTGTAAACTGTAGTTATGTCCATTAACGTAGCATTTGCGAAAGATCATTTGATTTTTGGTTAAAGTTCCAGTTTTATCTGAAAATAATATGTTTATCTGGCCCAGATCTTCATTCAAATTGGACGCATTCACTCCACAGGGCTGATCAGTCTCCTCGTCATACAAATTTAGGTCGGACCTCATGAAGAGAGCACCAAAAACCCGGTAGAGTTCGATATTCATATACATTGAAATTGGTACCATATAGTTGAATAGAATCAGAAATGATAGAAAATCCTCAAAGATTTGCCAAATTGCATTGTAGTCAATGGGCGGTCCCAAATAGTAAATAGTGGGATAAACTTCGGCTGCTTTTTGGCTGAAAATAAATGTATTTATAATATAGACACTAACGCTGATGTCAGAGTGACCGCGACAAGCAAGCGATAATATTGAGCGACAATGTGCGAGAAAGATCTGCATGCTAATTTACATGTAATCGCTTAATATATGTCAGAGTCCAAGTGAAGCGAGAAGAGAGCCAAAGCGAAAAGTAAAGCGAGTTGCGAGAAAGCGATTCTGAATCGCTGTATCGCTTAATGTCGCTTTGGTTATACGTGTGTTATTGTTGCGTGCTGATCATAAATAACCGTTGGGTTTTTGGTAAATTATGTTTTTGTGCAATTGCTTAAATAACAGTTTTTATTCAAAACGCTTTATATTTTTATGTATTTGCACTCAGTTGCAATTTAATTTTCACACAAAAAATGAGCTTTAACGTTGAGGACTTATCTGGTAACATTTTTTCCGTTCGGTTTTGTGGGTCAAAAAATCCCAAAATTACCACACTCGGATGGTAATTGAAAAAAATTTGAAAGAAATTGAAGAAAGTTTCCAAATACCAAGTAAGTTTTAATAAAATTTATATTTGTAGATAATTAATATGAATGTTTATGTGTACACATAAAACTACAAAAAGCATCACAAACAAATTGTCCAGTTCTTAAACTTGTTGGATGAAAAAACTCTTCACTTCCATTATTTTCATTGCTATCCCTTTGGGAACAGAGTCTAAAAATTCCTACATCGTCTGACAGTCAGACAAGCAACAAGATCAGCCATCACTAGCTCAACGAGTTAAATTCTAATAAAAAGTTGTTTATGCGCTCACCGTTCGACGAGGTAGAGTATAAGGACAACAACTACCATTCCTACAATCAGAGCTATGATGAATTTATTGATGTAGTGCTCACTGGAGGCGGATTTGTTACCCGTGTAGCGGCTGTTTAGTTGGAGTTTTGTAAGCATTCCTGTATAAATGGCACAGCCCACCACACGCTCTGGTCCACGAATGCATACACCACGCAACAGGAAATTTTCGATTGATAATGGTATTGCTTCAGGTTTATTTGTGTCATCTGCCTGCATTTCTATGCGTCCATTGAACTTGTAGAGATCTGGAGTTGAGGGTTCGCAGATGATGCAACCGACGTTCATAATATTCTCCCCCAATACGTAGTTGTAGTTGGTTGGTGCGAGGATCGGCTTAAGGTTCGTTTCACCATCCAAGTTCGCTGTGTTCACAAAGCACATGTTTTCTGTTGAGCTCGAGTGGAGCAATACCAAATCGCATGGAACATAGCTGTCACTAGTCACTACAACAAGATCGCCTGGTTGTACGTATTCCGAATCGATGCATTGTTCCTTCCCATTGCATATAACGGTTACTATAAAATGGAAAAGCAATATAAGAAAGTTTTGGAGAGAGATGAAGTGCTCGATTCTGAGATACTCAGCCTTGTATGCACATATACACACAAATAAGCACCATCTCCTCTTCATGAGGCGATAGCTCTTGAGCCTTACAATTCTGGATGATTAACGTTATAAATCTTTTAGAGCTTAGTCATATCATGTCAATGTGTGTAATACTACACTTGAGTACCGGTGGCTTGTTGCAGTTCTCTGGTGTGTATATACCAAAGCGCAAATCTTTAATTTATTTTTTGTAGTCTATGGTTGGCATTTTTCATACTTATTGAGAGCTGTCATGCCCCCCTCCACCTGTTCTCTACATTTGCACAAAAACATAATTGCATAGAAGTTGATTAGGAAGATGTCAAACCTTTAGTTGTATTAATAATTTTATCTTTTTTCGATCGCGAATAATCCTCTATACCTTCCTTCAGCGCAGTCACTGTCATAACGAATAGCAGCGGCAGTAACGATGTTAAGGGAGATATAGTATCATCTACATTGGGATTAATAATATACATTAGTATCAATCGTGCTTCAAGAATATTGACATTTATGACGTACTAACGAAAAAGGATATTATCGTGATTAGCAGAAAGTAGAAGTATACAGCTCTCCGGAACTGTTCATAGAAGTTCCGCGGGACAAAGGTTAGCCAGGTGTACTTGGTCGTACGTACGCGGTTCAGGGGGTGTCTCTTTCGCTGATTCGCAACTCCAATTGGTATGCGTAGAGGTTCTCTCTCTACGTTACTGGATAGCGTCATTATGAAAATCTCTATATTTTTTGCTCAGTCTTGAATTTGCCTAAGTCTAAAATGTTATAATTTGAAGGATTATGTGCAGCACACAGGTGTTATCTTTCCATGCTAAACTTCAACTGAAATTCGGTAGAAATGTTATTTTTTAATCGAAATCTATAACGAATTCACGCTTCTTGATAATACGAACCCCTGGGAACAATTAGAGTCGTAGCTCACATTAGCTCTTGGTTGATTGTCTCAATGTCTCGATGTGTAGATTTTATGAGACTATATATATATATATATATATATATATATATATATATAGCAATATTAGCAACTTTAACCCTGAGCTATAGATAAGATATTGCTTGTCAGTAATAATACTCAATGTGAATATCGCGCTTATAAGTAACGTGTGTATTTCTTATAGATAAGGTGACCAGAACGGTTAACCACAGCCGAAAAATTCAAAGTCAATGAAAGCATGTTTTTCTAACATTTTTATAAGGAATATATTAAATTTAACTAATATAATATTGACATAAAATATGAACGAGTCGATTTTCGAAGATGTAAGAGCTAGAGAGTTCATTCTTTTTGTGTTAGGTTCGTATATTGCACGCTCAGTACGAATTTTTTTTTTCAGAAATTCGATAACTCGTATATTTCCAAAGTTATCGATAAAACAATTTATTTTTAGATTTAGAGTCTCCAAGTCTTCTGCATATATATAGATACTAATTTATTCCAATTTCGGTTTTTGTCAGATTTTGGATTCCGGTCACCCAATTCCCCCCCACAACCACAAATGTGTAAAAAATGCATTTAAAATACTAGAGACATGCAGTTTGGTTTAGGTAGATATGAATATCATATTCATAATCTGAAGAGATGAATACGATTGTCCGTCTAGAAACAGAATTATTAATCAAGTTTTCGCAGCAAAACCCATGTGGCAGCAAGCAAGGCAGCAAGACAGCAAGCCGCCTGCAATGCTTACACACATACAGGCGTACAAGCGTAGACCAGCGTGTATGTGTGCTCGTGTTTTTGCATGTATAGCTTCTTAGGCGTGGAGAATCGAAACGAAGCATTCCTGGAATATGAATCGTTCGAAGAAGGGCTCAGGGGGTTTCGTAGTCGAGCAGTCTCGACCACAGCTTTCTTACTTGTTAATTACAAATTTATTTTTAACAAGTAAGAACGTTGCAGTTAGGCGCAACTAACTGCGAAATACTTTGTTCCCATAGGTGCATCTTATTTATTTAATAAACATTTAATTAACGAAATATTTCGGCAATTAGAAAACGGCAAGCAACAAACGTTTTTCCTACACATACATACAGATTTACACATGTACACACTATACGAGTATACACATAATTTTCTATGTATGCATTCAAAAGTTTGCATGCCAGAATATTCTAAGAATTGTGACTGAATTGGGAATTTTTCGATCGTTACTTTAGTTTTGTCAGAGACGCTCTAGCAATGCCTTATTTGGTTTTAGTTAACACAAATCATATTAGGTCAGTGGCGCTGATGGTAAGCGCTATGCAAGCTATACTTGGGTGCGTGGGTTCGAATCCCGCAAACAACTTTTTTTTTTTCAAAAATTATTATTTTTTAATTTTTTTTATATTTGTATATTTATTATAAAATGCTTGCTGCCAATTGATAATAATTTATAAACATACGCATATGAATTGTGCATTTAAGCAAAAACTGAAACTGCTTTTCCGATTTGCCACGCTGCTTGCTTGGCAAGCAGTTTTTCTATGCATGCATATATATGTATGTGTACACAGATGTTTGTACGAGCATACACATCCAAGTGTGTATACATATTGCAAGAATTGCGATTGTATTGTTTTGTTTTGTCACAAGCTGCTGATCAGCTGGTCAGCTGATCAGTTGTGAATTTATTTAGGTTTAGCTAACGATTACATGTTAGTTTCAAAAGACCTGGGTTCGAATCCCGCTGGAAACTTTTTATTTATTAATCGAAAACTTATAAATTTTATTATCTACTATCATGGCTGCAAAATTTGGTTGCTTACATTCCAAAAATGCGAAAATTACAGGGTATTTTTCGATATGCCACGCCCCCAAAGAGGCTGAAAAATTATTTTTGGCTCATCGATAGTGGAGAACATTAAAAACTCAACCATCCAATTTTCAAGCTTCTAGCTCTAAAACTGTAGGAGATATAAACTTTTGCGGTTTGCCACGCCCACAGTGGGCGTAGATATATTTACCATAACTTATTAATCTTGGGTTGTCAACCCAAATATTCATGCAAAATTTCAAGTCTCTAGTCTCAATAGTGTTCAAAATATAGCACAATTTGAAAAATCACTATGTATTCAAGTCCGATTTGCCACGCCCCCAATGGGCGTAAACATATAACTTTTTGATCGATCTTATTAGAATCATAACATTAACTCACATGCAATTTTAGCGTTCTAGCTTTAACGGTGTAGAAGATACGTTCTTCCCGGCCATTGGGGGCGTAATGGGCGTAGATATATCCGCCATAGCTTTTTGAACTTGGGTTGTCACCGCGAGTATACATTCCAAATTACAACTCTCTAGCTCATCATCTAGTATAATAACTTGCCTATGGGCGGAAGAGTTTTCCGATTTGCCACGCCCCTAGTGGGCGGATCGGGAAAATTTTTACACTTAATAATTCGGGAGCATATATGAGTATATGTTTAAAATTTCAAGTCTCTAGCTCTAATAGCGCCGAAAAATATTGCGTTCATACGGACAGACGGACACACGGACGGACAGCAAGACGGATATTGCACAAACCCAATATACTTTCTTCCCTTTGGGAACAAAGTATAAAAATTACACACGAATATATTCATCCGTTTGATAGTAGTGTTACATTTAATGAGAAAATTTTGAATAAATTAAAGTGAATTTAAAACCCATGTTGTGAATAATGAAATTTAATATACAATTTCTGAATATAGATGAGTATAACAAAAAGTTTATATTATTTTTTTGAGTCTTATTCGCGAAATGAATCAAATGTATTCGGATTTCACGAAAATATCAATTCTTTTCCAATTTGAGCCGCCAATAAAAGAAATCCAACGAACGAACCTTATATTACCGGATACACTTTACCTTTTATGAATGTGTAAAAATAATGTTAGTTGCATTCAAATATTTTGTGTCATCAGTTCAAATCGAAACTTTGTGTCTAACTTATAAATTGGATAAAAAATGGAACGAGGACAGCAACTACGACTTCATATTTTACTACAAAAAATGTAATTAAAGTTAGTTAAATTAATTTAAATTTTGTTATTTTGGTTTTTTACACATTTGGAGGTGTGGGGGTGAATTGGGGACCACCGGGTTTCAAAATCTGACAAAAACCTAAATTGTATTAAGTTAGTATGTATATACATACATATATATGTATATGCAGATTTCAAGTCTCTAGTATTTTAAATGTGTTTGCATATTGGTGGCGAGGGGGGCGTGGCATCCAAAATCTAAAAATTACAAAACGTAAAAAATTGAAACGAATTTTCGATTTTTCATCGATAATTTGGAAATGGGATGAGTTATCGAAAAAAGAAAACAAACTCGTACTGCGTAACTAACATACGAGTATTCATGTAAAATTTCTCTGTAGCTTTTGTAGTTTCCGAAATCTTGACGTTCATACGGACGGATGGACAGACGGAGAGGGCTAGATCAACTTATTTTTTTTATGCTGATAAAAAATATATATACTTTATGGGGTCTGCGACGTTTCCTTCTGTCTGTTACATCCGCGTGCTCATAAGTGCGTAAGGAAGAAAAGTATCACTTTTTTGCAGGGTTCAGGGTATCTCGTAGTCGAGCCGTCTTGACTAGAGCCTTCTTACTTGTTTGTATTGTGAACGTAGTGTTCATTTATTAAACTTAAAATTCGAACTGAAGTACAAAAATGATCTTATGCTGCAAGTCAGCTAATGCTTATGTTAAAACTTCCCTTATTAAAGCTCAAAGCTCAAAAGGTCACAAGAGTGGCTTACGTGATTCTATATCGGAATAGTGAAATTACGAATTGTTATACCCTGGATTCCCATTTTCAATGGTTTTGTGAACATGTAACAGGCAGAAGGAGACGTCGCTGGCCTCATAAAGTATATATATTTTTGATCAGCATAAGAAATATGTTGATCTAGCCCTGTCCGTCCGTCTGTCCGTCTGTATAGACGTCGAGTTATGTTTGTAGTTTACCGTTGTTTATTGATCTCTCAAATTCCCGTGCGGGAAGCGGGTAGTAGAATCCTCCCTCAGTTGGTAGAGAAGCTTGTCGTACAAGGCGACTAACCTACCACACGGCGCTTTTTGAAGATCGGCCCACTGGATTGCGATTGGTCAGCCAACTAATCGTGAACTATGTGGGCAGCGACTTCAGAAAAAACAGAAAGATGGAACTTATTAAAGTGAAATCTTTGACCGACCACGGACTATGAAAAAATATACGATTTTGGAAATGTTTGCACCTGGGCTGACAGGAGTACCAGTCTAAGACCTCAGTAAGCAAGAGTGACATCTTGCAGAAATGGCTTCTAGGATAATGCTGCTGCTGCTTCCGTCCCGTTAAAACCCTGGCAGGCCTCCAAGTACGTTCGAAGCTCGTCGCCAACTTAATTTTTGGTGGTACAGGTTTAAGTTGATATACATATATCCTTAATCTGCACAAGATCTTGGCTCTGAACGCTGGTCCCCATAAGGTCCAGCGTCAACCCTCGCATGCACTCCCTGCTCTGCACAGACAACCATGAGGACCGTCTGAGTGACTGTACATCCGAGCTGAGATAGCGGCTTGGAGTTGGGACCCAAAAATCAAAAAATGAACAACAACCACAACAACAAGAAGACCGACGAAACACAACAAATGGAAAGTGACTCTCGCTTCACTGACCCAAAAAAGGTGCCTCGCACCAAAGAGCGGAAAAAGCAACTTCGGCAGCCGGAGAGAAGCCAAAAGTAGCAGCGAAAACGGCAAAAAAAAAGAGAAAAAGAAGCTCCTCCGAACAGAAGCCGTCCTAATAAAACCTGGAGGTGGACAAAGCTACGTAGATGTTCTTAGAAACATACGCAGCACAATCCAACAGGACGAAAAGACAAACGTGAGAGCTATAAGGAAACCCCGATCCGGGGCACTCCTTGTGGAACTCGGTAAAGGGGAAAAGCTACAACCGGAGTTGGTTGAAAAACTAAAGGCTACCGTCAAGGAAACACCCACGGTAGCCGAGCTGAAGCCTACAGCGACAGTACAGCTCAGAGATCTCGACTCACTCACTGTAGAGTCCGAAGTGGCTGAGGCAGTGCATAAAGCACTCGCCAACACAACAGTTGACTTGCGAATAAAAGTCACTGCTTCGAACAGTCGAGAGCAGGTAAGAGCTTTCGTAACACTGGAAAGCCATTTAGCGGAGACGCTGCTCAACCTACAACTTAAAATAGGCTTTGTCAGTGTCAGGCCCAGGATGTGCCAAACCATCCGCAGATGCTACCGATGTTTCGGGGTCGGTCACCTACAGACCAATTGTACGGGACCAGACCGAAATGGCGGAGGCATCTGCATTAGATGCGGGGAAGCAGGCCACAAAATGAAAGACTGCAAAAAAACCCCAAAATGTTGCATCTGCACGGACGCAGGGCGTAGCTCTATTGCCCACATGCCAGGATCGCAGAAATGCCCAGGCACTCGTATAGCACCATGATAAAGATACTTTAAGGTAACCTACACCGGAGCAAAACTGAAGATGAACTTTTGACACAGATCGTAGCGGAATACGCTATCGACATTGTGATCATTAGTGATCATTAGTGATTACAAGCAGAAAGCAAACGCAGTCTGGTTAGAGAACGAAACCAAGACTGCGGCCATATGGATTCCCAGTGCCAGTGGACAGCTGCTACAAGAGAGCAAGCTAGGAAATTGTTACGTCTACGCACGGTTCAAGGATGTTCTAGTAGTTAGCTGCTACCTGACACCTAGCGACGACATAAACACTTTCCAAATTAAGCTAGACGCAATCGAGGACCTGCTCATGGATCGAAGGAAGCCTTTCATTGTGGCAGGCGATCTCAACGCAGTTGAGCAGCAGTAGATTGGGGTATGCCCTCGACTAACTCTAGAGGACGTAAAATCATGGATATGGCAGCTAGGACTGGACTTGATGTAGCAAACCGCGGTAACAGACCCACGTTCCACAGGCCAGGATGCGAAGGCACTATTCCGGACATAACCCTTGCATCCGAGCATATTATAGATCGGATCAAGGACTGGAAAGTATTGAACGACTTTACTGGTAGTGATCATGAGTATATCTCATACACCTACCAGAATAATAGACGACGAGTCCTATAAAAAAACCGCGCAGATGGG
>JAUESO010000270.1:0-72502 GCA_030914385.1 Drosophila antonietae
TTTAGCTGGGATATGGGCATGCTGCAGCCTCTGGGATGAGCTTTGAGCTCCCTCCCAGCTATGGCTCGCCGCCCACTGCAGTTCAGAGTGTTTTGTGCAAATATGTAATTTAAATTAATTTTTGTGTGTCAAGCTTTTCATAGACGACGACGCGATGCGACGCCTGTTTATAAAATGTTGCCTTTGCCTTGCCTACACAGCAACACAGCGGCCCACGCATCCAGCCAGACAGTCAGCCGGCACGCCCAACCGCCCATCCGCCCATCCGCCCATCCGCCCATCGTCACCCCTTGCCGTTGCCGTCGCACATTGTCGACGGCTGCGCCAAACTTTCTTCATATAAAGTTTTGGCTAAGAAAGCAAAGGCAGCTGAAAGGCATTTGCCTAACAGCAGCTGCTGAGGTGGTGCAGGAGGCAGGGGTTGGGGTTGGGTAGGTCTTGGTCTGTCTATAATTTGTTTGGCTGCAGCCAAATGATGGGCGTGCCCGCCGCCCTAGGCAGCGCTCGGCAATTGTAGAATTTTCATAAATTACGCATCATTAATATCTCACGCCCAACGCCCCTCGCAGCCTGGTGGCACGCCCAATGTCTCGCTAATGCCAACACTCAAGCATGTCTCTCTGTCTGTGTGGGTTAAGCTGCAGTCCGGCAACCGCATATTATTAATAAGCGAACACATTTATCTGCTCGGATTAAGTGCAGCGACTGCGACGTCGGCAGCGATGGCGACGGCGACGGCGACGCCGGCAGCGCAATCAAAATTATAAATTACATATTAAGCGCAGCAGCAACAAGGACAACAAGGACTCACAGCAGCAACTTAGCATCTGTGCAGCTTTCAGCTTCTGTTCCATTTCCACGCGTTCCACCACCCGCCACTCTGCAACGTTTTGGTCATTATCAACGTCATTTGCAACACTTAAACTTTGCATTAATGCAACGCGCTCGGGTTGCGCCACTGACCAGACACTGTGTCAACTGGCCACGCCCACACTCACACTCTTAGCAACGCCCACAACTCTTGCCCATGGCCCACGGCTAGCTGCCTGCCATTCGCTTAATTTCGCTCATTCATTTCAAGCGTTTTATGCTGGCCAAGGACATGATGAACGCGGATTATCTTCAGCGGCAGCCCCTTAACAAAAAGGGCGACAACAATTTCTCTCTGTTACTCTTATTTGTTTTCTTATTATTATTATTATTATTATTTATTTTTTAATATGAAAGTGAAACCAAGCGAGAAGCAATTAGCGATTGCTGTGATTAATCAACTACTAAGCAGAGCAAATTATGCGCGGCTTAGCTGTGTTATCTAACATCGTTTATCATTGAATCCACTTTTTATAATACCTCGTCGATAGGTCCGAGGCAGGAGGCCTACGAAATTTTAAGTGAACGGACTGATGATGGAGCTTAAAGCCGAAGCTGAACTGGAACTGGAACCGAAATCATACTTTGTGCTATGTGCGAAAGTACTGACTGAATTGTAACTGGAACCGGAACCGGAACTGGAACTGGAACCAGAACCGGAACCTGAACCGGAACTAATAATGTTATTTTTGCAATGAAAGATATTAGTTTTCAAATACAGAATTCAGTAGTGCCAGAACCGGAACCATAAATACCATCGGAACCAGTACTGTCAAGTCAGTAATGTCAAGTTTTTAAAATGGAATTGTTTACATAATTATATAGAATTTACTTCTATACAATTAGCAAAATTGGAACCGGAACCAGAAACGAAAAGAACTGACAGCGAAAGTGGTTTTTATTCCAACAATATTTGTATTCAAATTTATTAAATTTTAAATACAGAACTCAGCTCTATATTAGTAAAAGAACTAGAATCAGAAACGGAACCAGTACCGAATAATGTAAAGTTCTTAGAATCAAATTAATAATCATATATAAAAATTTAATTGCATACAATAAGCAATGGAATCGGAACCGGAACTGGAACCGGAACTGGAACTGGAACCGGAACATGCAAAGACAACGGATCGGAATTGTGATTCATTTAAATGTATTCATTTTTAACACACAAAATTTACTCATATTTAATTTAGAGAGTATAAACTCAATTCGGAACCGGAACTGGTGCCAGATATGAACTTGAAACAAAGCATTCAAAAAGCTGAATCAAGGCAGCAAATTTGTAAAAAAATTAAAAATGTAAAGAGCTTACAGCTTAAGTCAAATGAAAACGAACTAGTTCATTAGAACCATCCGAGTCAACCTAAACACACCTAAAACCCCTTCAGTGAACCACACACAGCGAGCGCTTTGCCAGCCTCTTGAAACACCACCATTAATTGGTTTAGTTCTCTGAGGAAAAACTCGATGAATTTCTGCTCGGATTTATGTTGAGCAGCTCAACGGAGGCTCAATGCAAACGGTTTCCTAGCTGCCGAGCTAATGTGGAAGGCGAGACAAATCCTTGGCGCAAATGCCTTGACGTCAATTCAAATGGATGCAGCCTGAATGGCAGCTGCGCTCCAGTTGAAGTTATGTCCAAATTGCCAGCTAAAGAGTGTGCTCTATATGTTGGTGTGCGTGTGTGTGTGTGTGTGTGTGTTGGGGTCGACTCAATTACGTTGGCAACTCAGCCGCAGAAGCAGCAATTGGCATCGATGCCAGCGCAAATAGAAATTTAAATGCGTCAGCAAATTGAAAACAAAGGACAAACAACGATTGGAGTCTGAGCAGGATGTTAAGGAGCTGGGGCTACCCATTATAGAAGTGTGTAATAAGTCAATGGCACACACACACAGATGTTGATGACAACAACAACAAATTGCCAAACAACAAAAGTGACAAAATAAATTAAATTGACTTCGCTTTGTTCAACTGTATGAATCTATATGTGAGAGTGAGTGAGAGAGAGAGAGAGAGAGGGAGAGTGCGTTGCTTTGCCATAGTTTTCTTTACACACGCACCAAAACTTGGCAACGCCAGCGACAATTGAGGCACGCACCATGGCAAAGAAAATACAAAAAAAAAAAAGAAAAAAAGAGACGGAACAAAAAAAACGAAAACGAAAACGAACTGAAATGAAATGCGGAACGTCAAATGTCAGAGAGCGAAACTTGTGAACTAAAAGTTGGAACTAAAGAGGCGCTCGGAACTGGAGCCCAGCAGCAAGCAGTGGGTCACGTACGGCCAACTGTCGACAGTCAGCGACTAGATGAGGCCGAGGCCAACTCTCAAGTCGACTCGAGTTGACTCGACTCGACTTTAGTTTCAGCTCATTTCAAGCTGAACTAAAAGCCAAGAAGGCAGCAAACCAAATTAAAAAGCCAACAACAGCAACAACAACAGCAAACGCATAGAAATGAATTGTGAGTGTGGCAAGTAGTGTGTGAGTGAGTAGTGAAGAGCGCTAGCCAGACAGCAAACCAGCTGCCCCAGCGAACAAACGAACCACAACCAAAAACTCTGCCAAATCAGTTCGTGACTCGAGCCGCAACAGGCGACAAAAGTGTGAAAGATCTGTATGCATATACATAGATAGACTGTGCTACAGTTATGGAAAAAGATTAGGCGAAACAAAGCGTGAAAGTTACTCTCTAGTCAAGAGTCTGCCCAATAGGCTTGCACCCAATACATATAAATATACGGAGATACAACCATATAAATCAGAGCTCGCAAATAACTGTTGACAGTTAATCGTTGACTGCCAATAAGCACCTTTCACTTACACTCTGAGAACAACAACTCAGAGAGCAACCAATGGCAACGGTTCTTCAGTGAGTTCGTTTGCGATCGGCTCGCAATCGTTTTCTTTCGTTTTGATGTTGCTCTCTTTGAAATGGAGCAAAAAGTCGTTAGTATGTGTGCGCCAAACACACCAATTCGTGAGCATGTGTGTGTGTGCATGTAGAGACCGTTTGCATAGCTCGGTTACTCTCATTGTGCTAGCGCCAATCGTATCGCTACCTAAACGAGGTTCGCTAAACGAGCGTCACACGAATAGTTCAACTCGTGGCGCTCAACCGAAAACGAAAAGAACCGAAGGCACTTGTTTAGAGCGTGAGCGAGAGCGCATTATTCTGCTCGGTTGATCTAGCAAAGCATTTAACTGGCATTTGGCAGCTATGCAACTAATATACTCAATCAAGACTATATGTGTTTGATCTATTTAGCCTTTCTCTTGGGTTTTTTATTGATATTTATGCATTTCATATACATACATATATACATATATTCCTCAGCAATCATTGGCCATTCCCCTTGACTTTGCTCTCGACACTTTTGTCGCCTGTGCCAATGCCTGTTGTCTATTGTGTACACGTACACCTGTGTTTGCACGTGTATTTGGCATATGTATACATGCGTGCATGCATGTGTGTGTGTGTGTGTTGTGCGTGTGTTTTCATGTGTCTGCATGCTTGAGTATTTGCGGCTGCTTTTCCGTTACTTTACATTGACTTCCGCAGCAGTTGGCGCCGCATGCCAAAACCGCCAAAACGCCAAGCGCTGCTCCAGACACACACACACACACACACACACACACATACACAGAGATCTTTTCCATTGCCCATTGCCTTTACCTGGCTGACTAGCTGGCTGCCTAGCAGACTGACTACCTGTCTGCTCACACTGCAGCGAATCGTTGGCTGGCTGCCTGCCTGGCTGTTGTTGTTGTTGCTGTTGTTGCTGTTGCTGATGTCAGTTAACAAAGACGCTGCCATTGTCGTTGTTGCTGTTGCTGTTGCTGTTGTGCTTGTAGCTTTTGCTGTTGTTGTCAGAGCATGTTAGACGCAAACAGAGAGCAGCAGCAGCAGCTACAGCTCTCTCTTTCTCCCTATCTCTCTCTCTCTCTCTCTCTGCATGTGCGTGTGTGAGTGAGCTAGGTAGCGCCACTTCATCGGCTTCATTCAAGTTGTTACTTTGCGCGCCTTTGCTCCTGACAACTGACATCGAGTAGCTTTGCATGTTGTTGCTGCTGCTGCTGCTGCCGTTGCTGCTGCTGCTGCTGCTGCTGCTGCTGTTATTGTGTTTGCTGCTATTGCTGTGCTTATTGTCACATGACAAAAGCTGACGTGTCATCATTATCTATTGTTTCACTGCGACGCTTTGTTGCTGTTGCCAATGGCCCACACACACGCCAGCAACATAGTTGCTGGCAACATTTGGCAGCAATTGATGTTGTTGCTGGCAGGACTGCTGGCTGCTGCTGCTGCTGCTGCTGCTGCTGCTGTTGTTGACATTACTTTTGCCTTTGGCTGCCTGCCCGCTGGCCTGTTTTGGCTGCCCTTGCCGAGCGTCTATGTAATCTCCTGCAGTCAGTTCTTTTTTTTACAACTTGATCAACTGAAAACTCTATTGAAATCAAGGCAAAAAACATGATATTTTTCCCTTCTCTGTCACAGCGGTTTGCATATTGATTTATTGCTGGCAAATTTAAACTTCACATGATTGAGATCTCCTTGCTGCTTGAAGCTCAGTTTTGCAATGGATATATATATACATATATATCTTTTTTAATATTGCCTTAACAAATAATTTTGTATATATTTTTATATATGATTTATATAAAATCTATAATTTTATATTTTATATTTTATTATATATTTAAGTTCTTCAGTAGCTCTTGACAATTTGTTTGCTTAAAGTTCTTGGCTTGAGAAATTAAATTCCTTGGACTCGAAAAGTCGAGCACGAAAAAAAACGTTGCCTACATTTGGGCGCAACTTTCGAAGATGAAAGCAAAAATCTAATTTACTACTGGAAATATGCAAATGCTGCAGCTACGTCATGTTGCTGTTGCTGTTGTTGTTGTTGTCGGTGTTGTTGTGGGAATTAAATTTGCTGTCAATTGTTGGCCAAGGGCCAACAGAATTTCAAAAGTTTTGCACTCGCCTTTTTTAAGGCATTTTGCTTTCTTAATTTTAATTTCATAATGCAAAAATTTATGATTGCGCACACACAAAGCGTGCGAGGGTGCCAAGAACAGAAAGAGCGAGCAAGGGGAGAGTGGGAGTGGGAGTGGCAGTGGGCGGGTGAGCGGTTATAGCAGAGACAGAACGAGACGCGGCTGCCAAAACTCACACACACACACACACATACACACAGAGGCAACTTGCGTCCAACAAATTTCATTTGTGTGTTTTGGTCAGCAAGCAAGTGCAAAGTGCCACAGCATCAAAATTATTACAGTTACTCTAAATATATATATATATATATTATAAAGCTAAGACTTTATAATGTTTTCATTCGATTTGACGCACGTCAACTGCAGCGACCAAAGGCTAGCGAGTTAAGCAGGCATACCTGCAGCAGGAGTAACAGGAGTAGGAAGAGGAGCAGCAGCAGGAGCAGCAGCAGCAGCAGCAGAAGAGCAGGAGCAGCAGTGGGAGCATAAGGGCAGGAGCAGCAGGAGTAGGAGCAGGAGCAGCTGAAGAGCAGGAGTAGCAGGAGTAGGAGCAGCAGCAGCAGCAACTTTGACTCCAACAATTGCAAGCAATAAATTTATAGCAGCTCCACTAACAACAACAACAACTACAACAACAACAACTACTACTACAACAACAACAACTACTACAACAACAACAACAACATTTGCTGGCAACTTTTCAGTTGACGCATCATTTTCCAACTTCGTTTTGCAGCTAATGCGGCAGCTGCTGCTGCTGCTGGCCTTGCTTTATTATAATTTAAGGACAAGCACCAGCCACGCCCACCAGCCGTCTGTTGTTTTGTTTGCTTGTTTGTTTGTTTGATGCAGCAAAACTTCAAGCTGAACGCCTCGTTGTCATTGTCATTGCCAGCCAGACGTCGCTCTGTCTGTCCATATATATATATGTGTGTGTGTGTGTGTGTGCCTAGCTGACAGCAACAACAACAACGAGAATGAACTTCTGTGTGCTGCGCATTTATTTGTTTTGTGTCAGTTTCGGTTACGTAAGTAAATTAATTAATTTTCAATTGCTTTAAATAAACAAACAGTTTGCCAATAGCAACAGCAACAGCAACATCAACAGCAACAACAACTCGAACAACAACTCGCATAACAAACAACAGCAGCAGCAATAGGAAGTCTGCGTGAGGCGAAAGATAACAGCATGTTCCAACACTATCTGGCCATATTTGTATGCGGTTGCTTTGATGGAGTTGCCACTTGATGGCATTTGTATTACAATCGATTGCTCACTTATCGACATACATATATATATATATATATATCCATATATATTCAATGACAATCATAGAGCGCTCTATAATTAATGGAATGCAAACTAGTTTGAACTTGATCTAACGACAAAATGTTATCGATAACAACATAGACAGCATACCACGCTATCGATTAGCTTCAATATTTATATTTATTATCAATATATATTCAATATATCAATATGAACAGCATTAGCATAAATATTGATCAAATATTATATATCAATATATAAAAAACTATGTATTCATTGTTATCGATAACATCGATATATTGAAAAGAGTATAAAAGAATTACTGCAACAGCTACTGATAGAACATAGATTCAATATTTGTCGGCAATATTTATCGAATATTAAATATAATTATAATAAAGCATATATGTTTGAATTGTTATCGATAACAATCATATATAGTCTAAATAGAAAACTGTGTACGACGTGTGTCTGTAATCTATTGTATTGTAATCTAGCTAATGATCTATTGAACAGAAACTAATCCAGAAATAACAAAACACATAAAGTAGGCTGAAAACATGATCGATAACTTCAGTGAATATGGTATTTCTCAGCAAGCTCGATAGTTTTATATATAGAATAGTTTATCGATAGGTGGTGTGTTACAATGAATTTTCGATAGATCATTTATGTCAAAATATACGTGTAAATATACATAAATTTTTATCGATAACAGTATTCTATGGTGTTTGACTGAGATACATCAATATATTTAAATTTCTGGAAATAACATACACTACAGACTGCAAAAGTCATCAATTACTTCCATAAATATGATTATATCGATATCGTAACAGATATTTTTACTGGAAATAGCATAAATCTGTAAACTAATTTAAAATTGGGTTTTTATTGTTATCAAAATGTAATATGTACAGATATTTACAGAAGCAACCAAAATTACGATTAAAAATTAATCGATAACAATAAAGTTTTTATATCTAAGACATACACTTGGATATTTATATTTTGCGAACAATCTGTATAATTGTAATATATATACACATACATATATACTATATACAATGTATGTAATATATATTTCAAGCAGTTGACATTTAGTCCACGGCGTAGTCTTCCCGCTCGGGCATTCAGCCGGCAAAGATATTTCATAAACCTGGTGGCGGCAGAGCAAACTTTTGGCAGCAAACTTTAACTTTCAACTTGTTTCAACTTTAAAAAGGAATTTGTCATAATGATATGGAACCAAAGAGGGCGTCAAACTATCTCGCTCATTCGTCCAAGCTCATCCTTTCTCGCTCACTGTCACTGCTCCCTTTGCCCCCAACTCCCACCCTCTCCCTCTCTCTCTCTCTCTGTCTCTCTCTGTGTCTGTGTCTGTCTTTGCCATTCGCTGGCTGTTTAAGCACTCAACGCACTATATACCCGTTATGGCTCAATTCGTCAGGCAATTAAGCTTCAGGCAGTTAAAGCAAAGACCGAAAAACAAGAAAAAAAAGGAAAAGGAAAATGAAAATGTGTAGCTCAAGAATTTCAACAGATTTAAGCAGAGCTCCCATCGCATGCTCCACTTGGAGCATTGAGCTTGCTTGCTTGCAGTTTCTTCAAGTTGTCGAATTTGTTCGCAAAGTGTTTGTTTAATTAGCAAATAAAGCGGAAATCTGCCTACGCGTGGGCCATAGCAGCGACTGCCTGCCCCTCTTCCCTTCT
This sequence comes from Drosophila antonietae, assembly GCA_030914385.1. Lineage (NCBI taxonomy): Eukaryota > Metazoa > Arthropoda > Insecta > Diptera > Drosophilidae > Drosophila > Drosophila antonietae. Next base: position 8,859 of record JAUESO010000270.1, read on the forward strand.
GTCTGTCTGCTCTCGTGTCTGTTGGCCATTTCTCTTAGCTGCTGTTGGCCAAGAGCATTGTTTCTCTTTGACGTCAAAGCTTTCGAAACTCACCACGAAATTGAGCGAATGACGAGCACTGCGCAGGCCTGAAAGCAATTACGAATCGTTAGCGCTCTCTCTCTATATCTCTCTCTCTCTCGCCCTCTCTTCCTCACTCAACCCCCCCTGGCTACCTAGCGCCCAGTCCTTTGACTTTGGCGCCCAGCCCCAAAACGTTGCGTGGCAAAGCTGTTTTACATTTAAATGGCAACTGTGGCGACAGCGGCTTCTCTCGTCTTTGTTGCAATTGTCTTGCGGCGACGGCACCCGGCAGCTGCCACTGGGCCGGCTGAGGAGAGCCGGGCAGGGCCAGGCTGCGGCAAGTTACCAACCAAGTGGGTCACTGGGGCAGCAATCAACAAACAGTCGGCACGGCAATCGCACAGCAACTCTTCCGCTGCGCTGACGTCACAAAAGGATTCTTCTTCAATCTTATTATTTTCATTTTTTTAAGAGGCTATCTTAAAGCAGCAAATGTCCTCTCAGCCAGTCAACTGCAACAGCTGCAGCATTTGCAATAGAAAGCAAAGCTAAATGCGCACGCGTAGCATTCGACAGCGCAGTGCGAGAGAAGCTTAGCAAACTTTACGGGAAGTTGCCATCATGCATGAGGCAAAAGTAAATGAAGCCATAAGCTGCATCACAAGCTGCTCTTCTGTCTCATTCTGTCGCTTTACTTCTCTGTTTCGCAATACAACTGACTTGTTGTTCTTTCTTTCTTTTTACCTTCCATCATTGGCATAGCTCGCCAATAACGCTCTGCTCTCGAGATCAATGGAACAGAATCATGCTCTCTCGCTCACGCTCTAAGCAAAAGCCTTCGGTTCTTTTCGTTTTCGGTTAAGCGCCACGAGTTGAGCTATTCGTGTGACGCTCATTTAACGAACATCGTTTAGGTAGCGATACGATTGGCGCTAGCACAATGAGAGTAACCGAGCTATGCAAACGGTCTCCACATGCACACACACACATGCTCACGAATTGGTGTGTTTGGCGCACATATACTAATGACTTTTTGCTCCATTTCAAAGAGAGCAACATCAAAACGAATGAAAACGATTGCGAGCCGATCTCAAACGAACTCACTGAAGAACCGTTGCCATTGGTTGCTCTCTGAGTTGTTGTTCTCAGCGTGCAAGTGAAAGATGCTTATTGGCAGGCAACGATTAACTATCAACAGCTATTTGCGAGCTCTGATGCTCTCTGGAGTCTAGCAACTCTCGCTATGTTCAGCACCAATCTTCAGCTGCTCTCTAGAGTTAATTTTTTCTAGAATTGCTCTGCTGCAACTGCTCTCAAAATCTTTCATTCACTCTCACTCTCTTTTCGTTTTAACAATCTTTTCAATTTCCCTCTTCAGCTGCTTTTTAGAGCTTCTCTCTAGAGCTACTTTCGTAAGCTGCTCCCTGAGCTTCTTCTGCTCCTTCTTTAGCTTCTCTCTTCAACTCCTCTCTCTCGCGCTGCGCTCTTCAGCTTTAGCAAAACACAATTTCAATTAGAAAATACATATCTATACGCTTCCCTTCTCGACTCGTAGAACTCATTCTTATTATTATTATTATTATTATTAACTCTATTCCCCGTTATGTCATCTCTTGGTATTGCAATTATTGTTCAACTGCAAAATTATCTGACTAACGTCAGGTAAATGACTTAATTAGCAACTGACACGAGCAATTATTGTTGTTGCTGTTAAACTTTTGCTGGCAAAGTTGTTGTCTAAAGGGTATCTACCAAAGGTATATACAGGTGAAAATTTGAGTTAGTGAAGTTAAGTTCTTATGTGATGGCATCTAAATAGATCTTTAGATATATTGATGAAAAAATAATATAAAAAAATAATATATAAAAAATTTTAAGTTTTTTTTCACTTTAAATTTGTTACTGTAAAGTTTTGCTGCAATTTAATACAGGGTAATCCCAGACTCGAGCAAACTTTGCAAACAAAAAAAAAATGGAAATAAATAAACTTTTATATGATTTTTTTATGATTAAATTGTTGTTATTGTTGTTGTTGCACAAAATGCGGTGCAAAGTGGCAAGCGACAACTTTTTTACAGCATTTTTTTTTTTTATTTATTTATTTTATACGTGTATAATTTTTATGCTGTTTTTATTTTTTGTTATTGTTGCGCGACAGTCGTCGTCGACATTTGCGTTGTTTTTTTATATTTTTTTTTATTATTGTTTCTGTCGTCTGTAAGGTTGCAGATTTATTTTTTTACATGCTCACGAATCATTTTGTATGTCTAAGAATGAGGTGGATTGACTAGCTGAATGTCTGGCAACAGATTGACTATATATCTATTTGATGTCTGCTTCTTTATAAAAGAAAAGATAATCTAAAACATCGAAAGCTCTTGCATCAATTTATCTACACAGCTCTATACATCTACATTAGATTTACTGCCTATTCGGCCTATCGATTAATATCGATATGCATAGATCGTTCGTAGACATAGCTTCGTATACCTACTAAATACTAAGATAATCCCCAGCTATAGAGTATGCGTGCGTCGTGCTGCTCTCACTTCATATATATATACTATATCTTTATATATATTTTCCTTTTTTTTTTCTCGCATTATTATTAAATTGATGTTGCGCGCAATTTTAAGCGCTGCCAGCAGCAGCAGCCGCAACGGCAGCCGCAGCAGTGGCAACGGCTAAGCAAATGCAAATTTAAAATGGCGTCGCTGCATAACAGCAACAGCAACAACGACGACGACAACGACAACAAGAGGATAAGAGCAAAAGGAAAACGTGTTGCGGGCCACAGGATGCAACAACAACAACAACAACGGACAACAACAACAATGAACAACAATGCAATGCATGGAAATTAGCGCCAAGGCAACGGCCAAGCAAACAAGAGCAACAAAAGCAACAAAAGCCCGAGATTAGGCGTCGCACAAATGAAAGAAACACACAGAAACACAGCGTTTGCCCATTGGATGGACAGCGCAAGACCGCAGCCGAGTGGGCGTGGCCAGCTGGCTGCTGAGCGAGGCGAGGCGAGGCGAGGCGTTGGATGCGATTGTAGATGTGGTAAAAGCCTCTGTTGACTGACGCCAAGAGGAATTGTTGCTCTGCATAATTGATGTTTATTCGCATGAGTGAGAGAGACAGCGAGAGAGAGAGAGAGATGGTGTTGGTTCATGCGGCGTATGAGCGATGCGAAACAAAAAGAAATGAATGGAAAATTGCGACAAGTGCGTAAGGAGTGTAAGCAAACAGAAGCAGTGGACAATGAAGCGCAAAAGTGCCCAGCTGCCGAGGCGACTTAACATGCCTTTAAGTGTTGCAGAATGGGCACAACATTGATGACAAAGACACACACACAAGCACACACACACACACAAACACACACACTCTCTCTCTCTCTCTCTCTAACACAGCGCTAAACGGAAGCAACAATAATGATCCACTCAGCACAGCGATACATGAAAAGAGTAATAGACTGTATATATCGATAGATCGAAACATGAGTGACTCACTCTGCCTATCGATAAATGTAATCATCACTCATTAAATGACATATTTGATTGCTGAACCTTGACAATGTTTGCCACACGCTCAGCTATCGCCTCTTATAATCCCATACAAATCCGAATGGACTCCACATCGAGAGTGCATTGGAGCTGAACCAGCCCACCGCTGCGATTGTCGCCTATTAGTGCAATTAGCTGAGACATCAGCTCAATGCCGAAATGATGCACGGCCGAGCCGCAAATGCGTGGCAGCCAAAGCAGGCGAGGAGCGCTCAGCATATGCCCCACAAGAGCTGAGACAACGGGGCGTATGAAAAAAGCAAAGCAACACAGTGAAAGTGAAACAAACAACAAGTAAGTAAGGCGCTAGTCGACTACGAGATACCCTGAACCCCGTAAAGAAGCTAATACTCTTCTTCTTTGCGAACGTTGTTGCAGCCGTGGCTTGGGGGTGGGTTGGGCTAAAGTTTGGATGTTTATATCTCCAGTTCTAGATGAACCATGTTCATGAAACTTTCAGCATATATTAATGGCATATAAATGTATCTATTTGCCGAATTGCGAGTCTCTAGTATTTGAAATGCGTTTTTTTTTCAAGTTGGGGACGAAGGGGGCGTGGCATCCAAAATCTAAGAATTGCAAAACCTGCGTATCCATAATATCTACCTAAATATACAAATTTAAAGTCTCTAGCTAAAACGGTGTAGAAGTTATGCCCACAAAACCTTAAAAATGTAAACGAACTTTCGATATTTTATCGATAATTTGGAAATTGGATGAGTTATCGAAAAAATAAAACAAACTCGTACTGCGTAACTAATATACGAGTATTCATGTGAAATTTCAGCTCTCTAGCTTTTGTAGTTTCCGAAATCTCGACGTTTATACGGACGGACAGGGCTATATCAACTTATTTTCTTATGCTGATCAAGAATATATATATATACTTTGTGGCGTCTGCTACGTCTCCTTCTGCCTGTTATATACATTTTCACAAAATCATTATACCCTGAATTTCCGTTCTCAATGGGTTCAGGGCATAGAAATACAGCATATTATGCGGACAACAAACTGAGTGCAAGTGCGAGAGAGAGAGAGTGTGTGTGTGTGTGTGTGTGTGTGTTCGGCTGGCAAATTGACATGAGAACAAAACAGCAAAGAACTTTGTTTCAATTTGATGAGCATATTAAAAATTAATCAGAAAATTTGCATTTATTTATAAACACGCACACACCTCACGCTCTCGCTCTCGCTCTCTCCCTCTCGCTCACTCCATCGTCTTGGCAGCTGCAACTGAAACTGAAACAGAAACTGATGTAGACATTTACTGAAAATTACGTAAATTAAATTTGTTTTTATAGCGGACAGACGTAGCCCCACCCCAAACACACACACACATACTCACAGCAGGCACACACTCACACACACACACACACACACAGCTGCAGCCTGAAAAGGGCAGCTTAATAAGTAGCGGCCACATACGCAAAACCCAAAACAAAAATGAAATGAACAAAACTTCGCTGCGCCGTCATCGTCGTCGTCGACCCTGGCACAGAGGCGGCTGGGCGTGTCGGGTCGGTCGTGTTGGGTGGCTGCCCGGGCAAAAGGGACTACAAAGTAATAAGCCCCACAACGGGAGGCGCCAGACCTTGGGTCATGCCCAAGCACCCTGGTAATAATGTGGTAAACTGAGCAAATGCTTCAGCTTCAGCCACGTTCGACTGTGTGCGCGTGTGTGTGTGTGTGTGTGTGTGTGTGTGTGTGTGTGTTTGTTGTGCGTATTTTGACTGCCGCGATTGTTAACAAATATGCGTATCACAAGAAGCGCACCGAACACACAGATTATGCAATGCCCCAGAAAAAAAAAAAAAAAAAAAAATGAATACATACGACTTAAAGCTTTAATAAGCCAAACAAAAAATCAAGTGAACGCAGAAGCTGGGCAAAGTAGGCTTAAACAGCTTATATGAAACGGTTTTCCACTGCATAAAAATTGCATAATGAACCAATTAACTATAATTAAATATGAATGACTCTTAATAGATGGCTAATGCACATGCACTTAACGTGAGGCGATGCTGGTGGGAGGGAATAAGTTTCAAGTTGCTTGATTGGCTAATTTGTATTTCAATTGAAAATATTATATAAATGGTGTGAATAGGGAGACTACCCAGAGTATTGCAAGAGTATTGCATAAAAATAAAAGCATTATAAAAAAAGAAAAGTACAAAAATCATATAATAATCATAATAGATGGCATTAATCAAACAAGATGGCATTAATCAGTAAAAGTTCTCAATTTCTCTCTCACATCAAGCAATTTGAACTTTTCAAGCTTACATTTGCGTTAATTTCATTTCATTTAAATTTTCACTTATATACATAAGTATATATCAAAGCTCGCAAATAATTGTTGACCGTTACTCTTAGTCTGCCAATAAGCACCTTTCACTTACACTCTGAGAACAACAACTCAGAGAGCAACCAATGGCAACGGTTCTTCAATGAGTTCATTTGCGATCGGCTCGCAATCGTTTTCTTTCGTTTTGATGTTGCTCTCTTTGAAATGGAGCAAAAAGTCGTTAGTATGTGTGCGCCAAACACACCAATTCGTGAATTGAGAGTGAGCATGTGTGTGTGTGCATGTGAAGACAGTTTGCATAGACTATTTCGGGTACCTGCTCGGTTACTCTCATTATGCCAGCGCCAATCGTATCGCTACCTAAACGAGGTTCGCTAAACGAGCGTCACACGAATAGTTCAATTCGTGGCGTTCAGCCGAAAACGAAAAGAACCGAAGACTCTTGCGCTCTGCAGCGACCGAGAGAGAGCATGACTTCTTTTCGGTTGATCTCGCCATTGGAGCGTGAAGCTTTACAGTTACTTGTGATGCCACGATATGCATACATATATACATATGCATGAACATATATAAAATGCCAGCTAAATAGGAAAAGAAATGTACCCACAAATATTTATTTGCAATTTAGTTAAGTATCTAAATCTATAATCGAAAGTCTAGCTGAGCCTCGTTAATATATTTTAATTATATTTTGCCTACATCAAAAGTTGATTTCTGTTTAAAATACAACTCGAAATTTCCATTTTTTTTTTAGCTTAATTTAAACTAGGCTAAATGTAATTAGAAATCTGTGAAAACATTTTCGCTTGAATTTTGCCTTTTGACTTTTGTATTAATATTTCAGCACTGGCCCCGTCTCAAGTCGGCTTTGTCATTCGCTGCGAGTGCGAGAGTTTATTGCCATAAATTACTTAATTTGTTTACCTTTTTTACAATTGAAAGCCCATTGAACGTGTCTGCATTTAAGGCAAAGCCCCAAGTACCCAAAAAAAAAGTTTCCAAACGAAAACTGCGATGTAAAAAGATTCGTTTGGGGTCTGAACTAGGGTTGGGGCCTGGGCTGGGTCGCGCTGAAGAGTTGAAGGGCTCGTTTGTAACTTTCAATGTCGTTGCCATAAAAAAAAGCAAGTAAGAAGGCTCTAGTCGAGACGGCTCGACTACGAGATACCCTGCAAAAAAAACTTATCCAATAATTTTAAAATGGGATGCGTTATCGAAAAAACTAAATAAACTCGTAATGCGTAACTACAATAGGAGTATAAATATGAAATTTCAGCTCTCTAGCTTTTATAGTTTCCGAAATCTCGACGTTCAGACGGACGGACGGACGGACGGACAGGCTGATCAAGAATATATATACTTAGTGTGATCTGCGACTTCTCCTTCTGCCTGTTACATACATTTGCACAAAACCAATATACCCCGAATTCTCAATGGGTGCAGGGTATACAAAAAACAAGAATAGCTGGCAAAAGTTTCATTTACAGGCAACAACAACAACAACATGGCAAATGCCCAGCGCAAATATCAATGATATGTTTGCTAAAAAACACGACAGGCCGTCGCCTGGCCCATGTTGAGGACGCGGCGTAGGCGTCGCCTTCATCTGCTTCGCATACCCTATATGGGGTGTGAGCAGCACAGCACGAGTGGAGCTTGTACAAATGAATGTTGCGGGCAGCAGGAGGCGTGGCCAACTGCATCAAGTACAACTCAACTGTGTAAAGGAGTAACGAGATTTTGAGTTGGAAATGTTTTCATTACCATTGCGATTCAACAAGATGTTTCTTGACTTGCAGCGGGTATCTGCTAGTCAATCACACCCCAATACTTTTGGTATGTTTTCCCTTTTACGCATAGGTCATGGAGTAGAGTCCATCTTGCCTTCAGTCGCAGCTGGCAAACTTTTTTGGCACAATTGGGTCATGCGTCCTTTTGCTTCTTAGCCAACATTACGTGGTGCGCTCTTGACCAAAACCGAACAACGCAAAACCAAAAAAAAAAAAAAAACCCCAATTCAGCCAAATAAACAAACAGCCAACAACGCAACCCAACCCGGCTCAACCAATAATTGTAAATTAAAATTGAAATGAATGTTCAGAGAGAGAGAGAGAAGATCAACATGCAGGATGTGGGGGATGGAGTTGCTGGAGCAGGCTGAATGCTGATTCCAAGAAGGTTTCCCATATTTGTTTAGAGTTAAGGAAATGTCTCAAGACTCTTGGGATACCAAGCGACACCTGATTAATTGTTATGGAAAGCTTTAATCTCATATCAGGTTGCTTTCTATATAATATGTACAGAAATGTAGCTATTTAAGTTATCGGCAACATTCAGGCATGAATATGTTTTAAAAGATTTGCCATTTGATTATATGTAAGCTGATACTTAGATACTAGATACTCTATATACTATATATATATATAGAGATCCAATTAAAATGAGAACTGCATACAGTTAATCTCTCTCGTCTCTCTCGTTTTCTCTGGTACTTTGCACACAGCTTTGCTCACATCTCTTGCTATCTCGGCTGACTTTTTCTCTTCAATTCTCTTGCGTTCTGGCATTATTTTGGTTGCTTTTTGCTTCGCTTGGATTGAACTCGCCAAGGGGCGCCACTTAATACGATGCGGCTCAGTTTCAACTGCTCGCATTATGACCTATGTATCCATTATTGCTGCCATTATTATTATTGTTGTTGTTGTTGTGGTTGCTGGCTGCTTTTGGCCTGGCTAATAGCTAACGTTTCATCTAATTCTCAGCATCGTTGCCAGACGCTTTTGTTCGCATTTCGCTAATGTATTTTTACAAAGAACAGCAACAACAACAACAACAATGCATAATGCCGCCATATAGCAAACAGCGGGTTATCAAAAGCTCAAAGCTAGCTCCAGTCGTAGACGCAGACTCAGACGCAGCCAAAACCGCAGCTGGATTGCGCACAGTGGTGCAAGGGTTATTTGCCAAGCAATAGCAGACAAAGAGATTTAAATACAAGTTAAAAATACAAAATTATTATGAAATTTTAAATATTTCAAAATAGAGGAAGTTCTTAATAGAAACTCTAAATCAAGCTGAGAGAGCTAAAGAAATGTGAATGACAGTTATTTGTTGCCTGCCAATAGGCGTCTTTCACTCACACTCTGAGAACAACAACTCAGAGAGCAACCAATGGCAACGGTTCTTCAATGATTTCGTTTGCGATCGGCTCGCAATCGTTTTCTTTCGTTTTGGTTTCGCTCTCTTTGAAATGGAGCCAAACACACCAATTCGTGAATTGAGAGTGAGCATGTATGTGTGTGCATGTGGAGACAGTTTGCATAGACTATTTCGGGTACCTGCTCGGTTGCTCTCATTATGCTAGTGCCAATCGTATCGCTACCTAAACGATGTTCGCTAAACGAACTCGTGGCGCTCAGCCGAAAACGAAAAGAACCAAAGGCAAAGCAAAGGCTTAAAGCGTGAGCGAGAGCGAGAGCGCATGACATTTTTTCATTTGATCTCGCCAATAGAGCTTGAGTAATAAAACGGCAGCTGTAAATACTTGAAGTTTATGAATAACTACTGGAATTTATATGGATTAGCCCATGATCCAAGTGTTATATGATATATATAATATATAATATATACTTTTCTTCCATGTGCAAACCACTGTTTCTAAAATAGAACACACACACACGCCGACATACAAATCGACTTATAGCTAGATATGGATGGGGAGCTGATGGTTTAGCTCTAGAATAGGCAAAGAGTTGAAAGTACAATTGATTCCATCTGCTGCGAGTGCCCACTAATGCCTGTAAGTCACAGCTGGGTTAGGTCTTTTCATCGCCCAGTCTTTCTCTCAATCCCACTCTCTCTCTCAATCCCACTCTCTCTGTCACACCCAACGCTCACCCATCCATTGCATGTTATCAATGAGTTTATCAATTGAAATTCCATTCGATTCAATTTGATTGTGTGAAAATCCACACTCGGCTCTTTGCGTGACAAATTTGTGATCGACGGCGCCAGGGGCGTGGCACAGCGGGGCCAAGGCGCATAAATCAATTAGCATTAGGGTCACAGAAAAAAAAAAGGGCAAAACACTTTATCTATTCTTATGCCAGGCCCTAAACGAAATAGAAACGAATATCAATGTGAATAAAAAGAGCCCAAAAGTCACTTAATTGCATCAATTGAAACTCAGTCAAAAGGAGCACCACCATCAACTGCCCCACCAGCAGCTGCTGCACCGCCAACTGCCAACGATAATAATAATGACATTATCAAGACATTTCAGGTCGGGACAAGCACAATTAACGCGAATCTAGAATATCGAAGAGAAAATAAAGCTCGCGACTATTGCATACCCTGTAAATTGTTAGGCAGTTGATTGAAATTGTACATATAAGTATATATACTTATAAAGCAGACGCAATCGGTCATTATTAGATATATATAGGTATACAGAAACTTTGCTACACGAAATAGACCTATAAATACCCTGTAAATACACAGTTGTGCATGTGGAAATTCAATAGAATGCTGCTCAAAAACATAAATCATAGCTATAAAGTTTTACGCCCAAAATACCCCACTTTGCCCACTTTGCAGGGTATACAGCATTTATTTGGTTGTTTTCTTCATTTGTTTTTGTTTTGTGCTGCTTCTTTTCACTTTATGTTTTGCTTGGCTTTGTTTCTTTTCTCTCTCCCCCTCTCTCTCTCTCTCTCTCTTTCCTTCTCTCTCACACACAGCAGGGGCAAGCATGTGTGAGGACATCAAGTGGCAAGAGCAAAGATGCTTGTGCCAAGAGCCTGGCATGGAAACTCACTTGCCATCGGAAAATCATTGAACCTGGCCAGGCGGACTAATGGCCCAAATGGTAATCGCTGCTGCAAAAATCCCATCAAGTTTTCCCTTTTTGCCAACGAGCCGCGTCTGAGCCGAGCCGAGCCGCAGCCTCGGCAACTGCCTCTGGGCCGCTGAGCCGCTATCAGACGCATTTTCAAGGATATTGATTGCAAAATACTCACGTATTCATTACCAGACAAACAACTCGGCTCGAAGTGAATTCCAAAAAAAAAGTTAAAGATAAAGAAAAAACAAAGTTCTCTAACCACGTTGGCGACTAATTGATGAACAGCATAAAGTTGTTCTTTAAGCGAGTCAAAGTCAATTGAGCAAGTTGAAAGGAATAGTTGATATAGAGATAGAAACATAAAGAAAGAGTTAATTGAGATAACTGTTAACAGAGCACATTTAACATATGTTACTTAACATAGAGCGAGTCAAAGTCAATTGAGCAAGTTGAAAGGAATCGTTGATATAGATAGAACAATAAGGAAAGAGTTAATTGAGATAACTGTTAACATATGTTACTTAACATAACATTAACATCTGTTGCTGCAGAAATGCTGCTGGCTTGCAGCTTAAAGCCCTCTCACGACGAACTCGCATTGAAGCAAAGTCTAGTCTGGTTTCTATTTGAGCTATTCGAAATTTTACATTTCTCTGCATAGCTTTCAGTCAGAGCCGAGTCAAGGCCTAATTGAAATACCAGCCTTCTCAGTTGACTCCCTTTTTTTTGTCCGCATAAATTTCCAGGCCCCAAGTTATGTAGTTGCAATGACAGCCAGCTGGCTGTTGCTGCAGCTACAATGGCAACAGCAACAGCAACAGCAACAGCAACAGCAACAGCAACATCAACAGCAACAGCAACTGGCAACTGCAGCTGACAGTAACTGTGCCTGATTAGCCATTGGTGCATGCTATTTCGCCCACTCGCCTGCCGAGGTGCATTCAAATTGCCTGCAACAGCAGCTGCTTGATAAGCTGACCCAATCCTACACGTAAAAAGAAGACTGAAATAGCTGCAACTGGGCAACAGCAGCAACTGGGCAATAACACCTCAAAGTAAACAAATTTTCGGTGCACGCACTAATAAAAACGCAAACAGTGATCGGACCCCAGTGTCCTAGATTACGGCCTGCCCAGCATCAGCCGTAGCTGATGTTGTTCATACGGATGACACAGCGAGGCCCATCCGACGCAATTAAGAGGAACAGCAACAGCAGCAGCAGCAGCAGCAATAGCTCTAGTGCCAGCTACATCAAATCATAGCTCATTAAGAGGCAGAGCTAAGGCAAACAGCAACTTGACTGACTGACTATGAAATACCCTATGGTGTAGTATATACCTGTAGATACCTCACCAAACTCATAAATCATTGAAATATATGCTTTAACACTCGGATATATCGATTTCAATGAATACATGTATGTATATCGTGTATATCGACTAAATTCATTTGTTGTCATCTATGTTAACATTTAAGCTATTATATAACATTATTTTATAATAATCGATCAATATCGAGTTCGATAAATATCGATGCCAGACATTTTACATTCAGGGTTTTCGCATAAGCTATGCATGTACTAAAAGTTCCACTTAAGTTGTTTCTAGCTCTTGTGACTCAAATATATCGAAAAAAGTTTGTATATATATTTATCGAATAGAGTGAAATTTGTATAAATATAATATACGTTATGTGAAATGTTAATACTAAATAGTAATATAATTCTATATATACAAATATTTATCAGAAATAGTTAGTTTAGCAGTTATACTACAATACTATATAAAAGAATACTAACAAATTGATAATTATCGATAATAACGATTAAAAGACATTTCAAAATATACATATATAGATTAATTGAGCTATAACAGTGCAGCTGTTTCCCCTCTCTCTCGCTCTCTCTATCTCTGCTGCTTTCATCATTCAACATCTTCAGCACAGCTTTATCATATTGCTTTATAAGAGGGAAACCATTGCAAAACAAAAATGTATGTAAAATAGCAAAAGACTATCAGAACACGAGAGCGAGAGAGAGAGGGAGAGAGGGCGCAGTAGATAGACAGTTAAGTGGAGATAAAGCTATACATATATATGTATGTGTGAGAGACACTGATACGCAACTCGAAGCGAAGCAGCGCCCCCACTCGCACGCACACACACACACTCATACAGAGAGAGAGGGAGAGAGCGTCCAGCTGTATACAGAAACCAAATACACTTAGGCGCAAAGTAGCGGCATTTATGCGTGTGTGCGTACCTCAACAGGCAGGCAGGCAGGCAGCTGCTGCCGCTGCTGCTGCTCGTTGAAACAGGAGCCCGATTTAATAGTGGGTAAAGTGGCTGAAACGAATGAAGTGGCACAGCGGGCGGTCGGCAGAGCGCAGCGCGGGGCGGGGCGGGGCGGTGCGTGTTTTGGGTGTTGAGCTTTTGAGCTGCATCAACTACGCAACGAAAAACGATTTTCATGCGCCTTAAATTCCCAACAAAAACAACAAATATTCATATTGATTGGCAACTCTTAAATACCCTAGGAAATTGGAATGACTTCGAATTGGCAGAGAAAGCTTGTCCATGGATATGCTTGAGTTGAAGTGTCTGAAACATTGAATTCTGTTATTATAAGCTCGGTAACTCTCTCTCTCTATATATCTTAAGCCAACTCGCATAAAAAGTGCAAGAGAATATACATGTATCTTTTCGGACTTTACTCCGAATTCGGAGTAAGTCCTGCTAAAACATGCATTCGACAGAGTTTATGCTCTTTGACTTGCATTTAAACTTTATTTTATATATTAATTTAGAGCTGATTCGGCAAATTAGACTCTGAATAATATTATATATATGTCATTTACAAATTCACTCCGAATCGACATGCTTTTTCGGACTTTACATGGAGTAATCTTAAATGTATTTCTTAATTTAGCTACTCATTCTATTCTCCCTCCCTCCCTCCCTCTCTCTCACTCTTTCTCCTTCTCTCTTTTATCTCTCTAGTCTGCTCAGCTTGATATAGATTTCAGCGTAATTTCTTCTCAAGATGCTGAAGATATGACACCAAATTACTATTGATTCGTTCAAGTATTTTTCAAAATCTTACAGTATATGCGGAAGTCAGTGAATCGCCTCCATCCCCAGCCATTTCCATTTGTTTTCCTTTCTGAAATGTCCAAATAAGTGCACAGAGCAGCAGAAGCAGCAGCAGCAGAAGCAGCAGCAGCAGGAGCAGCAGGAGCAGCACTGCCTGTTGGCCTCACCTTCTGCAGCTCAGCACCCTCACTCAGCTGGGTTGGACTTTCGGGCAATTGACGCTAATCCAGCCATTTGCGCAACTTGCACATTTCGTTGTTGTTTTTTTTCTTCTCTTTCCTTTTTCTAGTGGAGCAGTTTTATGACAGTGACGTTGTGCTTATCTATAAATTAGTGCAGGGCCGACTACAAATCAGCGTTCACAATCTCAGCTCCAGTTTGCCTGGCAAATTCAAAATCTATGCCAATTTATGTAAATCAAAGTTTAAATAAATGTTCGAAGAACTCGCACCGAAACCGAAACAGAAACAGAAACCGCACCAGACTAAAAACCCCAACCCAGAGCAAAGACCAGACCAAACCAGACCAGACTCGAGCAGACGCAACCAGAGCAGACCCGACCAGAGCAGACCCGACCAGACCAGAGCAGACCAAGGACAATTCCAGACACTGAAAGAAACTTATTTGAGCAGACGTTGCGGAAGTGCGGGTAAGCTGGTGTCTCAACCGAGCAAAAGGCGGACCACCAAAGGAGGAGCACTGCAAAAAAAGGAAACAACACTGGCAGGAGGGTTGCGCCATACTTTGCTTGTTTGCCAGCCGCATAATTCAATTGGCGTCGTCTACGACCAAAAAAAAGAGCAGCATAAGAGCGTAAAGCAAGCAAGACTTGACCCAAGCAGGCATACGATTGAACGACCAATGGATACCCTGTGCAAGTATAATGGAAAAACAAAACTGAATAAGATGTAGATTGGCATAATAATATGGAAATCGATATTTATCGATAGACATGCAAGAAAATCGTTATTAATCTAAATAGTTTGTTTTATGTAAAATGTTTGATGCGAAATCGAATGTTTTGTTCGATAAACTTCTTGTAATTCCTTCAAAGAGACCAACTATGTTATCGATTACTATCGATATACATACCAATATTAAGCCATAAATCAAATAGCATGCCCACTTTCGAGCCACTCGCTGCAGAGTATGAGAAACTGAGCCAAAACAGAGCAGCCACAAGACAAGAGAAGAAGGACACGCCAGGACACACAAACAGATGGACGGCCAGACAATGGGACATCTGGCTGGCTGGCTGGCTGGCTGGCTGGCGCTGTCACCTACGTTACCGGCTATCGAATTTCCTTTTGGCATAGAAATCAATGCAGCTGCCGTAGTGTTATACTAACTGCTGCTCCTGCTCCTGCTCCTGCTCCTGCTCCAGCAGCTCGTCTTGCTGTTATCCTGGCTGGCATTTCGTTTCCACAGAACTGAACAGAAAAAAATATACAAAATCAAATAAAGATAAAGGACACAGAATTGTTATGGCAATAGAACATTTTCATATTATCATTTGATGCGACTTTAACCGATTTGATTTCTGCCCAAGAGGCTTACGGCCCGAAACTTGAGGTCATTCCACAGCCAAAGCATCGCATTCCAAGCAAGGCAACTTTATTAAACTAACAACAAAAGAAGCTGCAGACACTTTAAGAATTCTCTATATAGTATACATGATGTTTAGGAATGAGCACATCATTTATTTATCTAATGTGCAGATATCAGTTTTCGTTGCTAAGCTTTATTTAGTCATTAAACTGAATTCATAACTTTTATTTTTATCTTATTTTTATTGTAATTTCTCTATTTGATTTTATTATTTATTTTACTTTTTTTTTCTATTTGACTTTAGTTTAACTTTAATTTACAAACTCAAGCTGTTCATGTGGCGCCATCTGTCGGCTTGGCTTGGCGCCATCTGTCGGCTTTGCGCTTAACGTTTTTATAGCAGCTTTTAAGCCGTGGTTCGTGCTTTCACTGTTAACAAGTGGAGAGTTTGCAGTTGGCCAAGTTAAGAGGAAAGCAAAACAGTTGAATTAAAAAAAAAAAATATTTAAGAATAAGATTTTAAAACTAAAAAAAAATATTCAAAATTAAACAAATGAAAAATAATTCAAATGAAATTTCATTAAAAAATATAAAAATATGATAAATAATAAACAATCTAATAACAATAACAATGTAATATATAATAAAAATAATAATAAAATTTTAAAATATTTAAGCATATTTATTATAAAATATAGTATTTTATAATAATGAAAAAAATATGTTGTAGTACGTTTAATACAATAACAATAATACCCAACGCAATGTAGAGTATTCTACATAGAAATGCATCAAAATAACAATTTCAATAATAATATTAATAAAAACAATATTAAATAACCAAAATTAAACAAAAATTATAATCATAAAACTAAATAATAGAAAATTTAGCAAAAAAAATATTTGAAAAAATATATAAATTAAATTAAATAATATATAAATAAATAGAAATTAAATAATAAAATGTATAACTTGAAAAATATTTTAAAATAATATAAAATATATATAAAATAATATAAATAAATAGCAATCAAATAATAAAATGTATAATCTTAAAAATAATAATAGCAATAATAATAAAATAAATTAAAGAAGTCAACTGCCTTTATCCTGCATTTCATCTTCAAGCAGGAATCCCTTCTGTTCAGGCATGAACATACAAAATATACAAAAGATAAGCATATACATATATCCTAATAACCAAAAGGACCACATGTGTGGACTATATGATAGACATAACCCTGATCCTATCACTTAGCGATAAGATATAATAAACGAACGCTGAGCCTTAAAAACTCAGCTATAGACCAAGATAAGCAATAGACCAATGCTGAGACTTACAAACTCAACACTATAAACACTAGATTTAAGTGATCTAGGTATAAAAAATCCGGACTCAGAACAATAAAGTTAATACTGAACTGAACACCACCGCAGTCAAATGTATTCGCACATATTCTATAGGTTCTAGTCGGGTCCTGAAATCCGTGTTGTTCAACAAAGTCTCTGGATCTGTTCCAAGCATATTTGCTTTTGCACATTTGATTTTCTATAGTTTCTGCTAGCTCTATTCGCTCTTCTCTGAAAATACTACAATATTTATATATAATTATGCAGAGCAATAAAACATTCTGGTAAACAAACAAAATTCATTTGATTACATTGCAATGTAATGGGACCCTATAATAACCACATTATGTTTGCTCTATTCACAGTCATTGCAAAAAAATGTGTGTTTGCTTTTTTTTATCTTTGTGATTATTTTGGTAATGCTGTAATCCCAGCAATATATGATAGAGCACAAAACAATTGCGCAAATAAACAAATCATTAAATCGACATTTAAATAATAATCATTTATGGCTTTGGATCATTTGTGAGTTCATTCACACATATTCACAATAATAATTCCCCAACAACAACAATCCTTTCCACACAATTAGACTATTTCAATGGGGTAATCCAGCTTTGACAGCTGCTTTGCAAAAAAACAAAAACAAAAAAAAAATGAATGAACAAATTGATTATACTTACTTAAATAAACGAAAATATAAATCTTAAGATTACAATTTTAATAAAAAAAATAGATGTATTAAGAGGGCAGCTCATCAATTTCTAAGATAAACAAATTGCTTACGGTTTGACGACAATTTAAATGTCGAATTTATTTTATTAATTTAGAGATGAATTCATCTCCTCACTTCAATAACTCTTTCTATACTACGTTTTCTCTCTTCATCGCCCTTCGTCACATGTTTTTCCATCCCTCGGCCTCTCTCTATCTGTCAGTCTCTCTCTCACTCTCTCTCTATCTATCTTTGTATCTGATGCTCTATCTATAATCTACCTATAATTATTTCTATCTACTTCACTCTAAGTCTCTCTCTCCCTATCTCTCTATCGTTTCGCTCCATATCTCTCTCTCTCTATTTTTTTCCCTCTCTCTCTCTATGTGTCCATCTCTCAGTCTCACTCTCTCCCATAATTATTTCTACTGTCTATTTACTTTACTCTAACTGTCTCTCTCTCTCTCTCTCTCTCACTCTCTATCTCTCTAACACTCACTCTCTCTTTCTCTCACTCTCTATCTCTCTAACACTCACTCTCTCTTTCTCTCTCTATGTCTTCATTTCTCAGTCTCACTTTCTTCCATTATTAACTCCAACTCTATCTCTCTCTCTCTCTCTCTGTCTCTCTTTTGCTCTGTCTCTCTCTCTCTTTCTCACTCACTCTCACTCTCTATCTCACTCTCTCTAACACTCACTCACTCTCTCTCTTTATGTCCCCATTTCTCTGTCCCACTCTCTCCCATACCTCACTCTAGCTCTCTCTCTCTCTCTCTCTCTCTCTCTCTCTCTCTCTCTCTCTCTCTCTCTCTCTCTCTCTCTCTCTCTCTCTCTCTCTCTCTCTCTCTCTCTCTCTCTCTCTCTCTGTCTCCATTATTAACCGACCTGTCCCACAATTATAAAAGAACTCACTATTGATTTTCTTTCAGTGTACAGATCGAAATGTCCGCGAGCAGTGGCCTGTCAATGCATAGTCAACGAGTCAAAACAATTTGCTAATTGCAATCAGAATTACGACTATCTCAGCAATAAAGACAAATTAACCCCAAAATGACTAGACAATATCAGCAATCCAAACAGATGTATTTATATATATATGTATATATATTTATTTGTATTATTTGCTTGACTGTCGATTAGATCATGCACACATTGAATCCTGTTCAAGTGTGAGGCCACTCAATCAAACGTACCGACAGGGAACTCTCTCAGTTAAAGTAATATGCAATGCATCCATATATCATATGGCCATTTATCATCTATTCTATACTATATAGATGTTGTTATTATATCGTATCAAAAGTTGAATGCGCCTCCAAACAGAAGCTAATCAAAACAATGCGCAAAATACATCAACAACGACAGCAGCAGCAGCAACAACAACAACAACAGCTTCCATAAAAGAAGCTCAAACAAAACGTTTTTAAATACCCTACGCAAGGGTATCATAAATCTGTTATTCACTTTGCAAGCGTAGGTCTATATTGTAAATAATATTAGATATGTGAGATATCAAAATATATATAAATATATATTATATATTATATAAATATGCCCAACTTTGCCTTTCTTCAATAAATTTCTGCTGCCTTCAATGTGATCCTCTGCCGATCTTCCTTCCTATCAGCTGCTTATTCAATGTCATTCTTAACTCTAAGGAATCGAAGCTCGCGAAACGCATTGAGCACACCTCGAAACGCTGCTATGTAAAAAAGCATTATAATAATAATAAAATAAGCTCGATCTTATGCAGCATTTGCTTTGTTAGCGTATTACGTGCTTCGACGTGTCGCTCAGCGAAATTTTTCTCTAGTTTTTTTGCTCTCTCTCTATAAAATTATGACAATGATACCCAGCATTTGGGCAAAGCGTCGGGCTGGCAGGGGCAGCGGCTGGGCAGGTGGTCAATAGACAAACGAGCATAAATAATTAATTTACAAATAATTTTATAATGCATGAAAGTAGTCGACGATGGAATGCCCTGTAAAGAATAGGAAGGAATATCAAAATTTAGAAAAATAAAATTAGCTACATAAATACAAATATACCAATATATAAGTATATAATATTATAAAATATATAAGAAATTTTTATTTATTTATTTTAATTACAAATAACACAAATATTAAAACTAAAAGAACTTCATATATATTTATAGGAATTTGACAGTCGCTGCCTACTACTACAAAAAAACAAGTAAGAAGGCTCTATTCGAGACGGCTCGACTACGAGATACCCTGAAGCCTGCAAAAAAAATAAAACTCTTCTTCTTTACACACGTATGAGCGCGCGCTCTGCTAACCGCGCAGTTGCTGCCGCTGCTTGGGGGTGGGCTGGGCAGAACTTTGGACGCTTATAACTCCATTTCTAGATAACCGATCTTCTTGAGACTTTCCGAGTGATACTTAAGAGTATCTAAATGTGCCAAATTGCAAGTCTCTAGCATTTGAAATGCCTTTTTTTTCAAGTTGGGGACGAAAGGGGCGTGGCATGCAAAATCCAAAAATTACAAAATTTTCGTATTCATAATATCTATCTAAATAAATGAATTTGAAGTCTTTAGCTCAAACGGTGTAGAAGTTATGCCCAAAAAACCTAAAAAATGAAAACGAATTTTCGATTTTTATTGATAATTCGGAAATGGGATGAGTTATCGAAATAATAAAACAAACTCGTACTGCATAGCTAACATACGAGTATTCTTGTAAAGTTTCAGCTCTCTAGCTTTTGTAGTTTCCGAAATCTCGACGATCATACGGACGGACGGACATGGACAGAGACAGGGCTATATCAACTTATTTTGCTATGCTGATCAAGAATATATATACTTTGTGGGGTCTGCGACTTCTCCTTCTGCCTGTTACATACATTTGCACAAAACCATTATACCCCGAATTCCCATTTTCAATGGGCTTAGGGTATAATAACACTAAAATTAAAACTACAACTACAAGCTTTGGCTAGCAGCCTATACCCCATGACAGTCGCAGCCTACAGGGTATTCCAAAAACTACAAAACAAAAAAAACTGCAGCTCAATCGTTTCGCTGCCAATGATTCGATACGACATGGCCGCAATAAACGCTCTGGCATGTCACCAAAAACAATTGTCCAAAAATAGATGGAGTTTCGGGCTGGCATCAGGGGCGTGGCATGCTCAACTATTAGCCACATTATTTGTCAGCGGCAGCTGCCAAATTAACAATAAATACGAGCAAAATTTCATTTCAATCAACGGCGAACGAAATGAATATTTGATTACGATATTTTGTTGTCATAAATATTTTCTTTTCTATATATAGTTTTTTTTTTTTTTAATTATTTTTTTTTTTATTTATATATTTGGATTCCCTTTTGTCGGTCTATTAAAGTTGTGATCTGGTTTTTTTGATCATTTAGCTTATGACACTTTAATGGACTTACTGCGCCTTTTGTTAAGCATATTTTTATGATCGCAAGTAAGAAACAAAATTTATTTTCAAATGTCTTTTATGGACTTCAATGCCAGCTGAGGCCCTGCAGCTCGATAGATCATCTCGCGTTGAGCATTTGCCATTTTATCGCCTCACATAAATGAGAAAAATCTAAATCGGAATCTTAATGTAAAAACGTTTTCATTAGCATAAAATTTGCTATTTATGTGGAATATGAAAAAAATATATATATAAAAATTAAATAAAATCAGAATTAGAATTCCAATTTAATAGTAATAATATTTTGTAAAATTCAGACGCCCTGCAACGTAGGCGACTCCGTTGGCTCTTCAAAGTGAGCGAAGTCTATCAAAGGGCTACTCTATAAGGCACTTACCACTCACTATATTCGCTAATCATATTTATTGTTTATGTTTCTGATTCGATATATGTATTTCTACTATTCTACTATTGTATATTAACTTTCATGCGTGTTTGATTTAATGAAATATCTCCTCTCTTAAGTAGAGTAATTTGATCTATATTTTATATACTTTAACTAAATTACTTACCCACCATCTCACTCTCTCTCTCTCTCCCCCCCCTCTCTCTCTCCCTCCATCTCTCTTTCGTTTTTTCTGCCTCCGTCCGTCTTTTTTTCGTCTGCCTCTTTACCCGCCTGTCCGTCTGTTGCATCAACCAAGCACCTATCCGTCCGTCTTTAACTGCACTCGTTTACCTGTTCAATTTTACACCAGCTCAGCCTACACTCTGTACGTCCGTGCCTCTGTCCGCCCGTCCGCCCGTCCTTTCGTCCGTCTGTCCGCCCGCCTATCATTCTCTATATCCACCCTTTCTTCTGTCCGTCCGTCGCTCTGACTATTTGCACGCCTGTCCATACCTCTATTAGCTTACGCCCATGTCTGCCTATCCGTCCGTCTATACGTCCGTAAGTCCTAACGTCTAACTGTGCTCTATCCGTTCATGCATCGTTTCCTTCTATTTGCCTACTTGCCTTTGTATTGGTTTATCACCTGAAGCTAAAAGTATTATGCATATTTAAGTAGCCCAACTAGAGAGAGAATATTAAGAAAATGGGCTAAAAATAATCTATATTATTTCTGAAATTCAAATCGACACAGTCACCTGACTTTACAGGTTGAACTCTATTGAGTTCCTGACCAAATAAATTAATAAATTATTTAGGGCATATCGATTTTTGAGGCAATTCAGCTAAGTTTTTAGATTAAGCAGTCTTACTAGCGCTTAGTCTAAGTGCATATATAAAGAGTAGCAGGAGAGGCGAGAGCAGACAGTCACGAAACTGATTTGATCAAGTTAAATAGAACTCTCTCAAATTGAGAAACTAGAAACTTTTATAGTTCATCTGTTGTCGATAATCTGATATACGTATCTATATCTGGAGTAACTAGTATAAAATAGCAACTCATCTATGACTAAACTAAAGAAATTTACTTATAGGCATTTCGACAATCCTTAAAAAAAACTTTTTTTTCAAAAAACTAATCAAATAATTTTGAATCCCTCATAATTAACCCTTAAATGAGCTGAATTTTATCTTATAATTACATTCAAAATTTTGTTTTCCGCTCGCTCAGAGACTTCTTTATGGCTTAAAGAGATTAAACATAATTAATGAGCTGACATCAAATTGAAGCGCGGAAATCTAAAAATCTGCGCAAAAAACGTCAAATGCAATTTTCAATCAAATTTTTCTTTTTTTTTTTTACAAATTTTATTTTCGTTTTTTTTTTCTATGACATTATTTCTTGACGATGATAATTTTAATAAATATAAAAAAAAGGCCTTATCATAGTCATAAATGTCAGCACCCTGCGGGTGTCTCTGCGGGTGTGTGTGTGTGTGTGTGTGGGTGTGTGGGTGTGTGTGTGTGTGTGTGTCCTATTTTCTTGACTGAGAAGGGCAGCCGCGAGGGCCGCAGGATGAAACACTTTTGCATAACTAAATGCCCTGCAATCTGTATCATCTCTTCAGCTGACACACACACACACACACACACACACACACACACACACACACACACACACACACACACACACACTCGCTCATACGCGTTTAGCACTTGTGTATTTTTTGGCTCTTAGGTTTTAGCTTTAGTTTATATAACTTTTTTTTTTGTTTTTTTGTGTGTGTTTTGTCAACATTTTGATACCCTGTAAACAGTGGCAATTCAGAGGATGATGCGTTGCTCATTCGATATGCAATGAAAATGTCAAACACAACATTCTATACGTTTACTGTGCTTGAAAAGCTTCTTGGCAGTAAATTGAATATTTTTTATGACTATTTTATATTTTCACTAATAATAATTTAGCAGCTATTAAGATGATTGATTTGAAAGAAAACTATGAGCATATTTCTTGAATTCTGACACTTAATTATGAATTAATTTTGCTATTCAAAAATAATACAGATATTCCAACTCAGTTCAAAGTAAACAAAATCAATTTCAATGTGAACTACATAGACATCGTTCAGCACGCAAAGCTCGAGCCTGGTCTCAATGCTTTCAATCTAAAGTCAATATTCAGCAGTAGAAATATTAAAACAAAATTTCGTTGCACAAAAGTTAACACAGAAAAGTCATTTCGGCTCGAACGTTTGAGCAGCTTTGGCTGGCTTAACAACGAGCCAAGCTAAGTTCCAATTGGATCAGCCTGTTCGAGCAAGGCTATAGCTTTGGAAAGTTATTTAAATACAGTTCTTATATATATATGATGACCTCTCTCTCTCTCTCTCACTCTCTATATATCTATATGTCTATGATCTGTGAGCATTTGCGTATTATCTTAGGGCATTCACTAATCAGGCGAAAGTTGACTTAATCACTTGGTGGCTTTCCAACTTCCTTATATATACATACATATATTGTGCAATTGCACTACTTATCTGGTAATTGCACAGTTTAAAACTAAAGTTTAATGAGGAGAAAAGTGTGCAATGAGCGACTGATAAATACCCTAGTTATAGTTTAAAAAAAAACGAGGAAATTCTCAAAGCTAAATCTCAATAAATGAATAGAAATAGAAATGGAAATAGAAATAAATATTTGAATTATAAAGATATTTAAATTATATAAGAATAATATGTTATAGAAACATATGCTATATGATATAAAATATGCTATATAAGTTAAGGATACGTAGTAGAATAAAGGATACGTAGTAGATCCTTGGCTATCGGCAAGTATTTCGACAAAATTGAAGAAGAATCCATGCTCTTGGACATACGTAGACGTAGCCATTATAAACATTAAACAGAAGTTCGGAATCTCGATGACGGGTTATTTTCAAGAGGCACTCCCTATCTGAACAAATGCACCCTGATCTGCGGGACGGAGTTAAGGATACGTAGTAGACTGGATTCTCCTATCAGACATGAGAGGAGAATACAACATACGGAGCTGATTCTATTCAGTTTATATTCGGACGAGACAGAGTTTAGATCTATTGTTCCTAAATAAATATATATAAAATATATTTAACAATATTTTGTAGTACTTATATTAGTTTATATTATATATGTATTTATTTACATTATCTTACAGGGCATTTGCTCGTTCAAACTCTCTACGCTTCTAGTTGGGTTTTTAAAGCTGCCAGAGCAACTTGTTTAGTTTGTTGTTTTATTCTTTGCTTCTTTTTTTTATATATTTTTTATTTTTGTAGCATACCTGCACACACACACACACACACACACACACACAGACACGCTGTAGTTAAAGCCAGAGTTATGCATATGTATGCGTATTATTTAGTTGGAGATGTTTTTGCGCTTTTTTGCGGTCGCTTTGCTGTGTGTTAATGACACTTACAAAAAGCCGCCCACACACACACACACGCACACTCACACACACACACACACGCACACACTTAGCATTAGACAGTTTAAGGCGGCAATTTCAGCTGCCACGCCCACAGACAGCAACAACAACATGCAGAAATAAGAGCACCGCCGCATATTTGAAATTAAATTACTTCCAAAAAAAGCGTGTAAATTGCCAGTGAATGACGCATCCCCACAAGCCCCCCAACACACTGCCCCCCACTGCCACCCCCTCGATCCGCATGCCATCCTGCTGCTAGGCACCTCCTGCTGCCCATAAACACGGCTCTGCAATGACAGCAGCCTCTATCTAATGCTAAGCTTAAGTCTCTTGTTGTTGTTGTTGTTGTTGTTGCTTGCTCGCTTTGCCATTTTTTTGCTCTTTTATGTTGTTGTTGTTGTTGTTGTATTTCTCCTTCATTTTGTTGGCACTTTGCGGGCCAACGGGGCGTATGCGTAATGTGCTTGGCGCTCAAGTGCGCCAATGCAGCCGCCAACGAGGAATGCGTGCGTGTGTGTGTGTGTGTGCGCGTGTGTGTGCCAAGTCAAGTATGGCTGTGTTTGTGTGCCGCTAATTACATGTTCGATTCCTTGGCCTCATCGCAAACGCCTCCTGCTCGACTTTCGCTTTTGCGGCTTTGGCTGCTGTCGCTGTGAACGCTTCAGTTACGCATTTTTTCGTCATTTTGCTGTTGGTGTTGCCAATTGGCCAATTCGTGCCGCCCAGCACGCATGCAAGCTTGGCCGCAGACGCAGCTGTAGCCGTAGCCGGAGCCGGAGACACTGGCGTTAGTCATCAAGTCGAGCATTAAATGCGAGACAGCGAGACAGAGAGAGAGAGAGAGAGAGGGATGGATGTAGAGAGACAGAGACTAAGAGAGAGAAAGAGACGTTCGCGCTCTCGCTTAAATAACTCTCGATTCGCTCATTAACTCAGCTCTGTTAACTGTTAACAGCTTCTCTCAGTTGCATGTCCTGCGCACTCGTGCAACAGCTGTTCTTTGGTCCAGTGCTGCCCATGCTCCCAAATTGAGCTGTTATACGAACCAACTGTTATACAGCTGACGCGCGCAATTCGTTTTGTGTGCGAATAAACTAAACAGTTCGTTGAACCCGCCGTCGCCGCTCGGCAGCTGGCTCTTTGTGGTGTGCACGATTCGGAGTACCAAAAATTACGTTTACATTTTGTCGGCGTCTTATCTAAAGCTCCAAGTCACGATTTCAATTTGCTAAGCGGCCACAAAATCGATCTATTGATTTCATATTCAGCACTCAAAGTGGACGACATAAATCAAAATCTGCTTTGACAAAATGCGACATAAATAAATCAGCGCACAGAGACGTCGCGACGTCTAGGGTTACGAAAGGGTTTTAATTATAAAAATCCAAATTTTATTATAATTATCTTATGCTGTAATAATGAAGATTCTAAATTATTTTGAATTTTTTAGTATATACCAAAACTTTAACAAATATTTAAATAAATAATATTAAACATGGAAATATTTTTTTGACAATAGATCAATTTATTTGTAGATTTCCCTAAAAAAAAATTATTAAAATTTTTTAAATATATTTTTTTGTATTAATATTTTATGTATTATTGTCACTTATTAATAATTATATTAACATAAAAAGTAAATAAATTATATAAAATTATATTAAAAAAATAAATTATAAATGCAAATTCACAGATTTTAAAAAAATGTTTAATTTGATAAAAATAACTTTTTTTTTAATTATTGTATTATTTTTATTTTCTTATATTATTATTAATTTTAAAATTTATAATAAAAATTATTTATATAATTTGTTAAAAAAAAATACATTAATATATCATTTTTAATTCTCGATCGGTTCCAAAATAAAACTTTTCCCCTTTATGTCTTTGAAATATCTTAAATTACCTTCAACTCCCCTCTAATCGTCTCTGATCGTCCTTCATACTCACATGAAAATGACAAATTGTAGCAAATATATGTATATAAAGCTGCCCCCCCTCTTGCCGACGCTACTGGCCTAAGCTGCCACATATTCACCTCTCTTCTCGCCTTTGCGCTCTTTCTCTTGTGCTCTCTCTTTCTCTGTGGCTTAATGTCTTGTCGCTTGCGGAAATACTTGGCCAAGGCTGTCAGCGAAACTGTGGCCCTTTTGGCATGCGTAGCATGTAAGTGGCCTCCACTTGCCGGATGATTAATCAGTCGACAGGCTGACAATTAGCCACGCTGACAGACGCCCAGGGCACGGCTCTGGCCAGGGCTCGGCAAGCAGACCAGAAACCCAATTCCAAACACTGACTCAATGCAATCATCATACAACCCACACACATGGACGTGCCAGCGACTCAGTGTCACGCCCCGCTCCTCAGCCACATCCCCTCGTGCCCACGCCTCTGCTGCCATCAGGCAACGTTTGTCTAGTCCCTATGCGAGCAGAACTGAAACTCGATTGCAACTTGCAAGCGAAGAGCGAGCAAAGCAGACGCAACAATTGCAGCAAAGAGAGTGAGAGAGGCAGAGAGCGAGAGAGAGAGTGAGAGAGACAGACAAGAGCAATGCGTAGTTTCCTTTGCATACGCAGCTAATTAGAGATGCGCAGCTAGCTGTTAAAAGCTATTTTTAGCGGTTTAAATTTTTGTTAAAATTTATTAGCTTTTTTTTGATATTTATGATTTGTTTATTTTATTTTTATTTTATTTTTATTATTATTTAAAAAAAAATTTTTATTTTATTTTTATTTTTATTTTTGTTTTATTTGTATTTTTTTTTCTTTTATTTTTCTTTTATTTTTATTAAATTTTTACTTATTTTTATTATTTTATTATTTTATTTATTTTATTTTATTTTTATTTTATTTTATTTTTATTTTATTTTATTTAAATTTTATTTTTATTTGATTTTAATTTTAATTTTATTTTATTTTTATTATTTTTATTTTTTTAATTTTATTTTTATTTTATTTTGTATTTATGATTTGTTTATTTTTTTTAATTTTTTTTTTATTATTATTATTTTTTAATCTTATTTAATTTCACGGCGACGAAATCAATAGAAAAAATATATAAATACATTTAATAATATATAAATAATAGAAATAGCTTAAATGCAAAAAAATTAGCTAAGAACTTATTTAATACTTCTTTTTCAATAAAACAAAAAATACATGAATGCCACAGAAACATTCCCGCACACTAAATGCGTTCAGCTGTGCGCTAACAATTCGGCGCGACTGTAGCTGCAACTGTAAAGCCCTTTGCGCAGCGATAAAAATCACAGTTGCGCGCATCTCCAATGCGAAAGGCAGCATAAGCGAAACGCTGACGTCGCGACAGCAACTGCGACAGCGACTCGGGCAGCGTCAACAGCGACAATGCCAACGTCGCGTCGCGTCGACTGCGCATGCGTAGCGTAAAGCAGAAAGCATTGACAGCAGGCAATGGCAGAGACAGCAGCAGCAGCAGTAGCAGCAGCAGAGCCAATGGCAGCGACGCAACGTCGAATTCGATATTAAAAATAAGACGGGACTCGGAAGCGTATTTACCTTTGAGTATTGTTGTTGTCGCCAATGTTGTTATTGTTGTCGCTGTCTGTTGAAGCTGTTGAAATTCGAGCGCACATCGACAGACGAATTCAGAACGCTGGGGCTGCACAAACGCAAAGCACGCGCCGGCCACACACTGCCCAAATTCCAATTCCAATTCCAATTCCAAACCCAATACCAATATTCGAATTCCAATTGCAAATCCAATTTGAACCATTTCGAATTTCCTATTACAACTCCAGCCGCACTTCCAGTTGCCGCGTTCACATTTCCACAGTGCGTTGCGTGCGTTTTTCAACTCTTTTTTTTTTTCAATTTTATTTCAAAAAGTGCCAAGTGAAAAATTGTGTTAAAGAAAATTTGCTGCTATCAAGGTAAATTTGTGTGTTTTGAACATTTTATTTAATGCATAACAGTGGAAGAAAAATTGCCTTAAAAGCATTTTTACAATTCGCCAAATACGTGCGTGCGCGCCTGCGAGACCTTGAAAAAAAAAATTATTTTTAAATTTTGTGCACATCAAAAATAAATGTAAACAAAAATGCATAAAATATAAAGTGCAGAAAATATTTTTGTTTTTATTATATTTTGAATTTTTCTTTTTTTTTTCTTACTTTTTGCCTTTGTTTACTTCTTGTGCAGCTTATTGTAATTTTTTATTTATGTTTTTTATGTGATTTTATTTGACATTTCATGCCATAAATATAAACTGGGAAACAAGACAAAAATGCAAAAGAAAAAGAAAAATAAAAAATAAATGAATGTAAATTCATTAAAAATTAAAAATAAATTTTTTTCAAATATTTTGAGCTTGCTTAAAATTTTATTTAAATTGTGTTTGTAAATAATAAATAAAATATATAATGAAAGAATTCAAGAGTTAGATTAGCTCAGTTTAAGTTAAATTCTGTTAGGCTAGATCAAGTTTTTTTAAAGATAATAATGAAAAATTTTTAACATATATATTTATATTATTTTTATGTATTGGGCTTAAAACATTTATTCCTTAAGCTCAGCTTATGTTGACTTCCGGCAAAGCTTAAGCTGATTTTACGATCTATTCAGAAATATATTCAATTTAAGTTTAAGCTCCAGCATTGAGCGCTACTTTGCGCCTTGCGCCAATTTCGTCTGTCTATGCTATATTCTATCTGCAATATTTGCCTTTATCTCTGTATCGAAAATTCAGTTCTCTTCATAGTTAATTTCGACCGAGTATCGAAAATGCCTTCGACTGCGGCTGTCAAAAGCGTTCAAAGTCAACACAATTGGAAAAGCACCCGACTGGCATACTAAAGAGTCACAGCTCGAATGCGAGTGTGTTTGTGTGTGTATGTGTGTGCAATATGCAGTGCTTATAGAATATACACACACATGGATAACAATTCGTGGTGACCAGCGATAAGCATTATCGCTTCTATTTGGGTTTACGAGTGGAAAAAATCAGTGAAAAACATTTGAGAATCTTCCCAACGAGCGCACTCGACTATGCAATGCTCTGTTACCACAACTAAAACATAATCAATCAGACAGAAAACACAATTTGTTAACAAGCTATAAGTATTATATTCTTATTATATATTATATATATTATAAATTCTTATACATAGACGAATCCCAATTAAATCGAACAACTTATATATAACTTAAGTTTCCAAGTCTTCTGCATATATATAGATACTAGTTTAATACAATTTCGGGTTTTGTCAGTTTTTGGATTCAGGTCACCAATTCACCCCCACACCCCTCAAATGTGTAAAAAAAAGTATTTCAAATACTAGAGACATACAGTTGGGTTTGGCATAAAGATATGAATGTCATGATCATAATCTGTCCGTCTAGAAACAGAATTATTAATAAAATAAGTTCTCGCAGTAAAACCCACATGGCAGAGCGTGACAGCAAGACACCTGCAATACTTACACACATACGGGCGTAGATCTTTGGCGAAATTCAAAAGATTTCAATTTAAAGTTCCCAAACTTGCCTTACTTTTCCTGTAGAGTATATTCAATATCATTCCTAAACAAAAATTATTAAATATTAATACTTTATTGAATTCAAAACTACAAGTTCTTCAACTGCAACAAGTCAGCAAGAAACCAATATACTCGCCTTGCAATTTCTGTACAGTGTATCAGCTGTGATAGTATTGTCAACTCTTTGGGCCAGGCCGGGATTTAATGTGCTGCTCCAATCGCAGCAAACAGCGATTTGTGCATTTCAATGAGCTCTTAATTGTAATTAAACAAATTGTTTTTCTTTTTCTCTCCATGTTTTTTTTTTTTTTTCGCTTCAACTTGGCTCTGACTCAAGCAGTTTTAGCCAGAAGCCAAATTGGTAAGCAGTCAAAATGCTCGATAATCGCATTGACTAAACAAAAACAAATGACAACAGCAACGAGAAACTAAATTTATGTACATCACGTCGCGCCCATTGTTATAGTCCAGGGTATCTAGAGGGATATCGGGGCGGCACATTGGGCAATGCAATTGCGCCCGATTTTGGTTAAGCATTTTTGAAAAGAAAGCAAAAGTTATAAACGTGTACGGGAAATTATTTAGTCATCGGTATTGCGCAAGAAAATTTATGAAATTTACATTTTACTTTCTATCTATAGCGCCAGGGAAGTGCTATTTCAATTTATAGATTATATATACAAACAAGAAAATACATTCCATTGTTTGGAAATATTTGGAATTCCATTCAGATCTTCTACATATATATATGTAGGCTGCGCTACTTTCAGAACTTTTGCTTGAGTTGCCTAATTAAGAGTCTTAAGAATCAGTCGATAGCCTATTCTGTTATACACAGTTATAACAGTTACATTGAGTCGAGTTCAAGCTTCCATTTGCGGCATTGCATATATATTCAGTTAGACACGTGTGTAATACACACATGTTATACACGTGTATAACAGTTGTAAAGCGCTGAACTATAGACAATAGCTGTAACTTATATTCTTAGTACATCTCAATTAACCTGTTATATATACTTGCTCTGTTATACATATGTATAACAGTAGATGTTTGATGATTGTTTAGCTGATCTTCAAGCAAATCCGTTTTCTCCCCAACTTATTCGCTGTTATACAAATATATAACAGATTTATGGAGCTGGCAATATCTTATCCATCAAAATCAATCATCAATCCCGTTTCATATGTCTGCTATGAATAGCTCTCGATTCACTTAGTGTGAATTCAGCTTAACGAATGACTAGTCCATTTAATTGGATCAGCTAGATGGATCTTGAACTCCCTCTCTCTCTCTCTCTCTCGGTCTCTCTCTCTCTTTCTCTTACCAGCTTAGCCACATTCGCTTGACCTTGACCACGCAATCCGAGCGCACTGGAATCGCAGTGTCAGTTATCATCTTGCTGCATCTCATTTAAAAGGCGGCTCTTTGCTTATATAAGTACTACATATACATATATGTACATTTTGATTTTAAATACCGCAATGTGGACAGGACGCCAGAGAGTTAAGCAAGGGTCATCAATTGTGGCCAACAACAGCAACAGCAAATGCAACAACTTGTTTCTGATTTAAGGCTGATATTGTTCCCACGCTAACAGCTGCCGCCTCTGCTTCTTCATCATCTGAACAACAGCTGAAAGAGTTCAGCTATATATATATATGTATACGCAATATATATTTATATAAATCAATTCTAATTTTCTAATTGGCAATTGTTAAAAACGTTTATTTATTTGCGGTTTGCCAAAAAGTAAAAAGTGAAACAAAAGGCAGCTAAATATATTCCAATTGGCACATTGACACATTTTTGCCTTGAACAACATGTTTATACACATATAGCTGAGGGATCGTTAGGTTTTTAGATCAAACGTTCGAACATTGATTCGATTGATCGATCCGTTTGACAATCGATGTCAGCGGCATTTGTCAGACCGTTCGATTTCATTATAAAATTTACGCATGTTTGATGGATATACCATGAGCATGTAGCAGCCCGTGTGTGTGTGTGTGTGTAACCACCGAACACTACGTGATTTGCATGGCAGATGCAAGTACAAGTATATATATACAGATATCTAGATATATGGATACAGTCAATGGCCAAGCAGGCGACAAGAAACTCATCGAATTCCATTCGAAATGCAACATTATCACAAAGGAATTGAAGATTTTCAATACCTGTAGAAATAAAATGGATTGCTTTGGAATAGAAGTCAGCTATAGCTAGAGATCTGTTTGCTCGCTTTACTTGTAAGATGTAAAATAGCTTAAACTAAGAGTATTTAGCCTTAGGGAGATCAATCTCAAGCATTTCTAACAGCACAGCCTAAACTGCCAAGCTATGATTGCCAAGTTATCGGTAAGTATCGATCATAGTTAAGCAAGATCTATCGACATGTGCAACTTTTGCAATTACTTAGCTAGGACAGCGATCTTAAACTAATTAAAGCTATCAACTTAAATTTCATCTCAAGCTGTAATCGATTGCAAACTTATCGATAAACACATAGATATTCAACATGATTTTCGTTAAAACTTAATCAATCAATTGATGAGCAATCAAAATTGAACTGAAGCATAAATTAACTTGAATCAAACTTGAATCATAAATATATATATACATAGATATATATGTATGTCTGGATATTCGTAATATATTTGGTTCACAGTTGAATGAACGTGTTAAATCAAATCTATTTTGATAGACATTTACATTCGCAGCTAAATTATTTATTAGCGATTTATTAATGAGCTCATCAAGTCCATTAGTCGCATTAATAGGGCTCACTAGATACATATGTGTAGATATATATGTATATGTATAGTATGCAAATTGGTATTTACTTATTTTTTTTTGCTGTGATTCGTTGTTTATCTCGATTCGTTTGTTGTTGGCTCTGTTCCAGTTGTTGATTTGTGCCACTTCTTGAGTGGAGCGCGGGCGTCTTTCTCTTTTCTAAAATACAAACAAAATTTGATGTTGACCTATCCAGAACCAATCCCATTTAAAAACGTAACCGAACCCAATTAGTGGAGCGCCTTAATTAATTCGCTCTTTCCGACGACGAAGAAATTTTGATAAAAAAAAACATGAGCAAAGCGTAAAGCAGAAAAGCAAATTGCTCCTTCCTCCTCCCCCTAAAATTAAGAAACAATAAAATCTGATTCCGTATCTTAATTTGTAATTCAGTTACGACCTCGACAAAAAAATTAGAAATAAATAAATTTGTTTCCCCAAAAAAATTGCCAACAATTTGTCAAGAAATAAATAAAAATCGTGACTTGGCCAAAAAACGTTTCCATCATGCGTAATGCTAATAGTAATTATACGTTTTTTATGGATTTATGCGGCGTTTTTTTTGTTTGCAATAAATTATTGGTAGGACCATATATGTATATGTATAGGGTAGCAAGTGTCGTTTCTAGTTTATCTATTTCTATTTGCTATTGTTAAGCATAGGCATAGGCACCCATTGGAGACATGGTAACAAAAATATACATCTTATATATTAAATGGCATTAATATATATAAACTATAAATATAAAAACAAGTAAGAAAGCTGTAGTCGAGACTGCTCGACTACGAAATCCCCTAATATTCCAAGACTGCTTCGTTTCGATAAGAAACTACACATGCAAAAGCACGAGCATGTATGTGTGTGAGCCTTTGTTGCTGCGCCACAAGGGTTTTCCTGCAAAAAACTTTATTGATTAATAATTCTGTTTCTAGATGGACAATCGTATTCAGCTTATGAGTATGATATTCATATCTATATGCTAAACCAAACTGCATGTCTCTAGTATTTGAAATGCATTTTTTACACATTTGGGGGTGTGGGGGCGAAGTTGGGACCGGAATCCAGAATCTGACAAAAACCGAAATTTTAATAAATTAGTATCTATATATATGCAGAAGACTTGGAGACTCTAACTCTAAAGATGAATTAGATATAATTTTATAACTGGTTCCCGATCAAGTTTTTATAGATAACTTTGGAAATATACGAGTTATCGAGTTTCTGAAACAAACTCGTACTGCGCGTGCAATATACGAACCTAACACAAAAATAATTAACTCTCTAGCTCTTATATCTTGGACAGACGGGCATGGCTATATCAACTTTTCTCGTCACCCTGATCAAGAATATATATACTTTATGGGGTCTGCCACGCCTCCTTCTGCCTGTTACATACATTTAACATCATACCCTGATCTCCCATTTTCAATGAGCTCAGGGTATAACAAGAAAATATCTTGAAATCTGCGCAACTTTATTTCAGCTTCTTTTGCCATTGCTCTTATGTCGTCGCACCATTTATGACTGAAGAGTCGCCTTTAAAATGTATTTGAAATATTTTAAATTTATTTTATAAAAACTTTGCCCTGCTGTTGTCAAGTTGTTTTTTTTTTTCAGTTTGCCAATTGCGTAAGCCTCAAAAAAAAAATTGTAATTTATATATATATATTTTTTTTGGGTTAACATGTAAAATCGGGACCTGTCAATTACACAACGAGCAAAAACAAAAAGCGGAGCACCGCAAAAGTCAACAGAAGAAACAAAAAATAAAATTAATTTCGCATGCCAAAAAGAAAAACAACAATTAAACAATAACAACAACAACAACAACAACAACAACAACAACAACAACAGCGACAACGACAGCAGCAGCCGCCGCAGCTCCTTCGGCAATTTGCTTAAATTACAACTTAATTTTCGGAATTGATTTTCAATTTTTTCGGCATTCGACGCCGAAATAAAAAATTAAAAAAATATTTCGTGAATTTTAATTTACTGCACAATTATTTTAAACGCTGTCGCTGTGGGGGTCAGCCGCACAAAATAATGACAATACGCCTGTCGAATACCCTGTAAACTGAACTTGCTGCTAGAATAGAGATGGATTTGTCGGAAAAGTTAAACATGCTAATATATAATCTATATATATTTAAATAACTGATGGATTGATATATAGCTTAACTGAAATATTTGGCGATAATGCAGATGGGATTATTAACAGAGTCCTATATAACATTTAAGAGCGAGAGTGTTGCTTAGAGTCCAGCTTTAGCTCTTACCTTGATACCTATATAGTCTCAGCTCTATATAGTCTTTAACATTATATCATATGATGCATTCAAGCTTGAATGCTTCATTTTAAGAGAAATCATATGGGGCAATACACATGAAATGAAAAAATAACATGTCATTCAATAGACACACTTCCATCAATAGAGGGCATCCCACACTCAACCCACTTGAACTCATACTCTCCAACTCTCCCATTTGATTTCACAAACCCAACCAGAACACAACCAACCGCAGACTATCCAAAGGCAAACCACATAGAACAATTCTTCAGCACTAAATTCATCAAACATTGCTTTACGCTAACTATTTCAATTTCATTCATTACATACATATACATACATATGTTGTTTAAAGGGTAACAATATACAGCTTAATTTACAACTCGATTCACTAGAGTATTTTCAGTGCTACACGAATGGAACACTCGAAATAGACTGTAAGACAAATCGATTATGGAAATAAGGCTTAGGGCTAAAGGATGCTACTGAATTAGAACATGCTGAAATTGTTTATGTGAATATTTTATAAGTTTGTAGGCCAAAAGCCAGTTCTTCAGAACAGATACGTCTGGTATCGTTGAGTTGAGTTTGATCAGCTAACGGATTGTATTATATACTAGAAACAACTACTAAGAATTGAATACAGTCACTGAGAGCATAGTAAATCAGAAACATCTATATCCACGTGATAACTATATCTATGCCCCATACCTAGAGAGGTATACATATATAGAGGTATATCTCTATATCTTCTTACCTATATATATACCCATACCTATATCTATTCCCTATCTATACTTATATATATATATATATATATATATCTCTAAATCTTCTTTGCATCAAATCTTGAGTTGCTTCAACAACTAAAGCTATGAATTCGATTACGTAAACAGCGAGCGAGCGAGTATTCAGCAGTTGCCGATGCTCGACTTGTTTTGTTTTTCTCTTTTTTTTTCACTTCACCTTTTAGGGCGTCAAAGTTGAGGCAGTTAATCGCTTACTTGGCTGCGCTTTCAATTTGCCTGTCGACTGCCGCACGGAGCTGCCCCATTGTTTGCGGCTGCTGCAGT
The DNA here is from genome assembly GCA_030914385.1 of Drosophila antonietae. Classification (NCBI taxonomy): domain Eukaryota; kingdom Metazoa; phylum Arthropoda; class Insecta; order Diptera; family Drosophilidae; genus Drosophila; species Drosophila antonietae. The sequence continues at coordinate 45,304 of JAUESO010000270.1, forward strand.
GCAGCATGCAACGCACCCAATTAAACGAACATAGAGAGAAAAAAGCGCTCGACAGAGAGAGAGAGAGAGAGATAGGCAGGTAGAGAGCGAGAGGACGAGCCAGTTCGTCTGACTGTTTATTGATTTCTGTTGCACACGCTCCATCGTCACCAATTAAAATTCAAGTGTTCAAGCCTAATTGCATGCCAAAAGTTAAAGCAAGCGCAAAAATCAGCTGCCAACTCAAAAGGCGCTGACTGCCTCACAGATTCCTTTGCGAGTGTTTCCCCCCTGGAGTTCAAGTGGATTGCGAAGTTCGTGCGCTGTGTGTGGCATAGTCATTGTATTTGCTATAAGTCGAGAAAACTGAGTGTGTTATACGTGAAGGAGGTTGATGCAACTGAAACTTTATTCTAGGAATTATTTAACATACCAAATTTCAGATTCTTTGCCTAGACAGATCCTGAGCATATATAACCCATATTTCTATATCGGAAATATATATTTATCTAGTAAATCTCAGCTGATCCTGAGTTGTGAGTGCTACGACATCATTTTATAAAAAAATATATAATAATTTAATAAACTCTAGAAATTTTGTGTTTCTTAAAAAATATATTTATTATTAATGTCGGACAACTCATAATACTTGTAGTTTAATAAAAAAGACACTTCCTTACCAAAAGTCGTCAGCTGAACTTGAACAGATCCTGAGATAAACTACAATATATCTATAAATATATTAAGTCTTGGCTGAAACATCTCAAACCTCTCGTAGAGAATATATTCAAATTACTTTCTTTATCTATGCATTTTAAGCATAGAGCCTCTACACATATCTAACCCATACAGATCCTGAGTTATGATCAATCTATGCTCGTAGGCTTATTTATTTTTGAATATCTTTGAATATTTGCCGAAATCCTTGCCCCCTATCACTTGACATCTGTGAACTGTGTTTTTGGGAATTCAGCTTTGCTTGGGTTATTTATGCAAATTGCTCATTATGAAAACAGAATTTTGGATAGCGATAATACGTGTTAGCTGTTTAGCTGTTGTTGCTTCCGCTGGCGGAGTCAATGGCCAAAACGTTAGCGTCGCGTCTTAATCAATATGCATATTGTGCATATTTCGCTTAACATACATAAATGAGACACATACACTCACATGTCTGCTTGTAGATACATATATGTATGTATTTTTAGAGACCCGTCAAAGGGGGCCGGTCCAGACGTAGATCTCAGGTGTCGGCATCCATGCTGTGCGCCCATCAAAGCTGAAAACTCGTTCTGGACAGAGCACAGACCGAGACCCAGACTCGAACCCTTCATTCCCTTGGCCAGGGCGTGTCCACTTGTGCGTAAACTAGATGAGGCCATAAAAATGTTCGCAGCATCAAGAAAACAACAAAAGGGCAAAAATTAAAATAAAAATATAAACAGATCGCGACCATTGACAGTTTTTACGCGCGCAAAACATGCTCAAACATCAAAAGATAAACCAAGAACCGCAAAAAAAAAAAACATATAAGGGAACAAAAATGAAAAAAACACACAGACTATGAAAAGAGGCAAATCAGGTGGATGTCCTTGTCCAGATTGATACAGTGGGTTGAATATGACAAAATGTGGAATGAAATTTTCGAGGAGTTTGTCACGATAAAAGTGGGAATACCTAAGATATATATAAATAAATGTATATCGTCTCTAGCCATATAAAATGTTTCATTATCATTATATAGAAATCTAAATATTGCAAATTCTGCTATATACATTTATCTGAAATCGATCTATATTAAATATTATGTATGTATACGACTTTTGTATATATATAACATTCTACATCATGTTTGACTATATGATATATATGTATGTATATATGAATATATGTCTTCATCTGTATCTATACATATATTCCTATAAAGATATCTAAACAGCTTTCATCCAAGTCAATAAAAGACAATAATATTACATATATCTATATCAATATCTAAATCTATGTCTATCTTTATCTGTATATATCTCCATCTATAACAATATCTAGATCTATATCTATGTACATATGTATATAAACATATTTATATATCGGATTACTATATCTATTGAATCAGTACCTATATCAAACAACATTGATAAGGGAGGAGAATTAAATTGTTCTTTTGCTTCGCCTTACATATAGTCTCACATTCAACTTTTAGGCCAAGCTAGGTCGATATATATCGTAGATGTAGATGTTAGTATAGTAAAATATTAATGATTACTATCATTTTGCATATGTGAGGCATATTTAAACATTTGTATCTCTGGTAAATCAATATTAGATCTAACAGTCATAAAGAACTTGATGAGATCATTTCAAGTTCAAATTCCACTTCAATTTATTTAATTCTGCTTGAATTCATATGAATTTTTTGATATTTAAGAGAACACATAAATATATATTTTAGATTTATATTTATATATCTATATTTAGATATTATGCTGAGTAGATTTTCATTATAGACCACTGTGCGGGAAACCCGTTTGTGGCAGGGAATGCAATCGAATTTATGCGCCGTCTGTTAACTGTCTCCCGTGTTGCTTTGCAGATGCGACTTCGCTCGACTCGACCCAGCGCGATGATGTACACAATTCTAGTTGGACTGGTGAGTATGCCAAATAGTCCTGGTAACAGAGACAGAAGAGAGGGAGAGAAACAGGCAAAGAGATAGAGACAGAAGTAAATGCAAAACAATTGACAGGCGACGCTGTTGCCCGCGGTGCTGGGACATGGAAGGTTAATGGATCCGCCGGCACGGAATGCCATGTGGCGCTTCGGCTATCCCAATCCGGTTAACTACAATGACAACGAGCTCTTCTGCGGCGGCTATGCGGTGCAGTGGGAGCAGAACAGCGGACGCTGCGGCGTCTGCGGCGATGCGTATCATGTGAAGTCCCCGCGGCCGCACGAGGCGGGCGGAGAGTACGCCAAGGGCATTATTTCCCGTTACTATACGGCTGGCCAGGAGATCGACGTGGAGGTGGAACTAACGGCCAATCACTATGGCCGCTTCGAGATGTATCTCTGTCCCAACAACAATCCCCGGCAGGAAGCCACACAGGAGTGCTTCGACCGCTATCCACTGTTCATTTCGGGCAGCCGGGAGCATCGATTCCTCATACCGCGCGACACCAAAAAGAAGGACATCTTTCGGTATCGCGTCCGGCTGCCGGCCTACGTCACATGCACCCAATGCGTCCTCCAATGGACCTACTACACGGCCAACATGTGGGGCACCTGCGCCAATGGCACCGAGGCTGTTGGCTGTGGCAAAGCGGGTAAGTTCTCTGCATCCATTGTCCAGGCGGCGGCTCATCCTTCGGGCATTTGCAGAGACATTCCGTAACTGTGCGGACATCGCTATCATCTCAAATACCGGCGGCGGTGTACCGCCCATCTTTGTCAACAATCGATCGCCCTACTTGTTGTACTATCGTGACTATCGGGCACCGGAAGATAACAATGTGTTCCCATTGATTGTGCGGTAAGTGTGTTGGTGGCAACCGATGTTTAATCACATAACCGATTCATAACCGGTTGGAGATATTCTTGTATATAACCGATTCATAACCGGTTTGAAATACATTTGTACATAACCAATTGATAGCCGGTTGAATCTATATTATGTCGGCTGATAATATATATTTATATATAACCGATTTAATACCTGTTCGTTATATATCAATTACCGATATATAACACACGTAATATCTATCGAACTAGGGTTTTGAGCCCTTTGACAATATTTTACTAACCGATTTACAACCGGATGATAATATATTAATCATCGACCTAGTTCGGTTTCCTCATTATCAAACGCGTATTCATAACCGATTTGTAATTATATTACTAACGACAGCTTAACCGGCTTAAAATACTTTTGTAAAGCCAATTCCTAACCTATTCTAAGTCCATTGATGCAACTTTTAACCGATTTTTCCTAAACATCCGTCCAAGAATGCATCTACCGATTCCAAACAAGTTTATTTACCGATTCACAGTTAGTTTCCAAGCTATCGAAAAAGAGACTATCAACAATTTATAATCGATTTGTAAGCAGTTTATGTCTGTCTTACAAGCCATGGTAAAGGGACGCTGATATAACCGATGGATAGCAGTTCCCAAACGATTTATTTTAGCTACATACATATATAAACATCTATCTTTATTTTACTATATATTTAGACAATATTATTTGCTTTACGTTTTATACCTTTATCTTATCTGTCTTTTTCTTCACTTCACTATTTTTATCGTTAATTTCTCCTTTCTTCGCCGATCGCCTATGGCATATGCAATCTCTATCATAACCGCTTCAGCTTCCGCTTTCTTAACCGTTTTCAACTTCAAATTCCTCAACTACTATTCTCAATTGGATAAAAACACATTTCTAACTTTTGCTTTGCATTTCCATTTAGCAATGCCACGCGGCATGCGCGCAAACGCAAACCACCAACCGCTTAACCGCTTACCCGCTAAAAAAAAAAAAAAAAAAACAAACAAAACAAAACAAACAAAAATACCGCTAAAATCCGCTTACCCGACACACAAAAGTTTTTCTAGCTAAAGCAGCGCTGTACCAGGTCTACACGAAACGGTTAAAGGTCAACTGTAAATTATAGAGCTAAGATGCAAAAACCGGTTATGGTGCCACAACACACGCTCAACACACACCCACACACACACACACATACGCATATACATACTTAACTATATTTTAGCTGTATATAAAGAAAATGCTTGAAATAAACTTAAATTTCTCAAATTAATCGTTTTATATAATTATTTTTAGTTTGTCCAAGAGCTAACGGTTAACCGTTTCGAGTTTTTAAACCTATTTATGCTGTTATGCATACGCATTAAGGCTTAACCGTTTCACCATATGCTATAACATTATTATTTATAACCGAAACGGTTCGATACAAAAAGTGTTTCAGTTCTGATTAAAAGAGAATATTGGTATTAACATAAGTTCAATATTATCGTGATGTCACTCTCTCACTTTTTGTCAACACCTAAGCAGCTGCAAGTTGAATAGAAAATATAGCTAGAATCTCCAATAGTTTTGTGAAAACCAGTGTTGCCAATTTTTGTTGAGCAAAAAAAGCTGTTTTTAGTGGGAACATTCTTAAAAAAAAGCCGAAATTTTGAGAAAAAAATCTGACAAAAAAGCTGAAGTTTTTTTGCCTTATATTAAGGTTTTTTTTTTACGAATAGTCCAGTTTTTCGTCCCATTCGTGACAACTATTATCATTATCTCATTCTTCTATATTGCCAATCATATTTTGATAAATTTCAAACGAATACTTGTATGTTAGTTACGCAGTACGTGCTTTTTTTTCGATAACTCATCCCATTTCCTAATTATTTATGAAAAAATCGAAAATTTTTTTACTTTTCTTACGTTTTTTGAGCATAACTTCTACACAGTTTTAGCATTTCAAATGCTAGAGACTTGCACTTTGGGAAAATTTTCATGAACGCGCGCTCATAAGTGCGTAAAGAAGAAGAGTATCACTTTTTTGCGGGGTTCAGGATATCTCGTAGTCGAGCCGTCTCGACTAGAGCCTTCTTACTTGTTGTTTATACTCAACTATTTGGTTTTATTTCAACTACAGTGAACAACACATACGATTATTCGCTAGAAAAATGATAAATTGCTCAGCGGAAAAAAGCAATTTATTTATTTAAAAAAAGCCAGAATTCCCGCTTCCCGCTGTTTTGAAATTTTTCCCACAATTTGATTTTCAAAAAAGCCAGATTTGACGGGAAAAAAACTGATTTGGCAACACTGGTGAAAACATCTTATAAGAATTGAGCTATTGGATATTTGATAGAGAATTCATATCGGATTGAAAGAATCAATTTTAAATCTAAATAAAATAAATCACAGTATTTTAAGTATTTTTCAATTTTTTTCTAATCTAATACAAATCGTTTCGAATTCAAAAATTGGAAAACATGTTATTAATATACACATTAAATTTTATTAACATTCGAGCCTTGATCTTTAACCCTTTACTCATAGCCTTGTCCGGCTTATTGACAGTAAAATGAAGGCACAAAACATATGGAAAGCAAATTGAGAAAACCAGAAAATAAATATATATACATATATATATACATATTTGCGGTATATATATACGTATATATGGAGCGCGTGTGTCATGGGGTTGTGGAAGAGTTGTAAAACGTCCCCAAAATCAAATTAAAAGTCCGGTAAACCGTTTTGCCGATTGCATTTGGTCGGGAACCCGTTATACTCCAAGGGTTCCCATGCCATGCATGCCGGTCCGGTATCCCCTCTCGCTGTTTTTGGCAATAAAGTGAGTAGAACAAAGAAAATAAAATTAGTGATTAAAACTAGCTAAGGCCGTCCGGACTGCGATGGTGCATCCATCGTTAGTCCCGACGGAGCGACTGGCTGCGACTTAGCAGCGTGCATCCGGATAGGTAAAGGCCATGATGAGCACCAAGAAGACAGCCACCTGAACGATGCCCACCAGGACGGTCTTGAGCAACTGTGTCTGGATGCGTGGCTCTAGGTCATGGCCGGGCGTCTTAAGTGGCGTCACCTGGCGATGATTGGAGCGTTTGGGTGATTTCCATGACGAGCTCCGCGGCAAGTTGTCATTGAGCACCTTTTTGTCATCCTTGGCAATTGGAAGCTCAGAGGAAGCACCTTCAGCGGCAGCAGCTTTAGGAGCAGCTTCATCGGCAGCAAGTGAATCAATTTTAACAGTTGATTCGTCAGTAGTGGGCGTCAGCAGACGCTTCATGTCCTCAGTGGACCACATCTTGCCCTTCGAGCGCACCGAGAGACGAGTGTAGGGCGCCATGTTTGACGGTAGCTGGCTGCCCAGCGGAATTTGTTTAGTGGAGGCACCGCCGCCCGTTTCCCTCGTTGGAATTAGGGGATCCAGTGGCGGTGTGGGCACATGCCCAGAGCTGGCCATCTGCAGTTCCCCATAGCCGAGAATGCTGTTGAAGAACATGGCATCCTGTTCGAGCAAGTTGAATGGACGGGCTGGCGTCAGCGGACGCAGCTGTTGCATCAGGACATTCGGATTCTCGCGCAGCATGCGGAACGAGGTGCGCTGCAGTCCGCCGCCCTCGGCCAGTGGCATATAGAAGCACTGCAGCTCATCGGCGGTCTTCAGCTCTGTCAGCGTCTTTGTCTCGATGCGATACTCACGGGCACAGCCAATGCTGCGCGCACGACAGGCAATCCGGGCACGCTGCCAGCTCACCACCAGCTGCTCTTCGCGACGCCAGCCCAGGTGGACAATGGGCAGCGCCTCGTAAATGCCGATCGTCATGCTGGAGCGTGGCGTATAGAAATTGCTGTTGGAGTCGCTGTCCATGAGCCGACAGTTCGGATTGTTGGCGCGCAGCGTCGCCTCCAGCTTCTCGCCCAGCTGTTGCAGCAGCTTGATCTCGCGCTGCAGTGTCGGTATGTTCTGCCAGACCATCTCAATATCGATTTTCGGATGCGAGGGTATATGTGGCTCCTGCTTGAGCTGCTCCTGCGATTCGGCCACATCCGTTTGCAGTGCCTGCTCGGCGAGCTGAAGCAGATGTTGCTGACGCTGACGCACATCGAGCAAATGCGTATGCAATTCCAACTCCTGCTCACGCTCACGCTCGTCGTCCAGCTCCAGTTCACGCTCCAGCTCCTGGCATCTGACGCTGCTGCCATAGCTCAACGGATCGCTGTCTATCTCAATCACATCATCGCTAGCATAATCGACCTGCTGCGCCTGCTGCGCCTGCTGCTCACCTTTGTCCACATTCTCGCCGCTGTTGCGCAACGAACGCACCATAAACAGCTCCTTCACCTTCTTCACGGGCTTGCACAGATAGACGAAGCTCTGGTTCTGCTCCTCTGGCAGCTGCAATGCCTTCGCCAGCTTCATCTTGCGCAGCTCGTTGCTGCTGTGGCCCAAGCTGCCGCTGCTGCTGCTACTGCTGCTGCTGCTGCAGCTGCGACTGCTGCTGCTGCAACTGTTGCTCATCACCAGCGGCTGTGGCTGTAGTTGTGGTACCTGTGGCTCCTCATCCTCATCCTCCTCCTGTTCCATCTGCTCTGCCAGCGCCTCTGCCTGCTCTTGCTCCATTGCCTGTTGCAGCTGCTGTCGCTGCTGTTGCTGCTGTTGCTGTTGCTTCTGCTTTGGCTGCAGCGCTGCCTTCTCCATGGCCGTCTCGCAGCTGTTGACCTTTGACTTCTTCTTCAGCGGCGACTTGCTGCGCCCAAATGCAACTCTGTTGCTGCTGCTGTTGATAGTGCTGACGGTGGCCATGGTGTTCGTATTGCTCGATATATTAATGGTATTGCTGTTGATGTTGCTGCTCAGCTTGGCTACGCGCGGCAAGAACTGTGCACGTCCGCCGACCACACGGCGATTGACATTCGGCTCGATAGTAACAGTCGTTGCATTGACCAAAGGTCGATTGACAGCATTCAGATTGGTCAAACGCTTGGAACGATTGCCAGCAGTAGCTGCAGAAGAAGAAGAAGGAATTGAGTTTAGTTTGGAGTCTAATCAAGAGCGAACTACTAGAACATACTCGAAGCCCTACGACATGCCAAGGTCTAAGTAATTTGAAACTTCTTGCTAATCAGATAGGGAACAACTCTTCTAGATGTACAAAAGCAATATATGTAGCGGCCAAAGGCCAAGTTCTCTAGTTTTGAGGAAGGGGTTAAGTTTCCATAATGGACAATTGCATTGGAAATTAAAAAGTTCTTCACTGTACCTAGTTTGCAAATTATCTATAGAAAAGCCAATCCAAGAGACGATATAAAAGATATATGTATAATTAGTTATCGAACAAAAATTAGAGCTGCTTTATCAACTATTCAGCTCAAGAATTATTTCTACTGCTGCGTGTGTAAGGCCGAACGGACTAACGGCGGGCAAGGCCGAGAAGAGATATATCAACTCAGCCTATAATCTCCCATAAAAGATCTGAATCTGTAATCATTTCAGCTATCTATAAAGCACAATTGCACAGCATTAATAGTTCTAGTAGGATTTTATGTAGGATAAGGATAAGAATGTTAGTTTTATATAAAAATAATAAAATATTCTAAAGTACTTTACTGAATGAGATGAGTTTAACCAAGAGATGAGGAAAAAAAACATATCATATTTAAATATAAATAACTATTCACTATTTACAGGGTAACTCAAATCTGATACACAGACCCGAGGAAAACCCTGCACACTGCTGAAGATTTTCCACTATTTCCATTTTCCCGCTTTCAGTCCACTCACTCTCTTACAGATAATCTCTAAATTCTCACTGGCCAACTTACCAATTGCCGGACGCTGTATTAGTTCATTCCGGGTATAGGTCGTCTTGCGCACTGTATTTCCCATGCCAGCTAGGGGACCGGTCACTTGTAGCACCTGTGGCAGTCCATCACTATCGCGATCGTTTCGCATATGACTGAAGCGTGTAGTTCGATTCATTTTGATGCTTTAATCATTCACTTCAAACGTTGCACCGTTTGGTTTTTTTTTGTTTTTTCGGTTCACTTTGTGATTTTAGGGACAAAATTTAGGGAGACTCCAGCTGTTTGTTGATTTTCCCTACCAATTGGTTGTCTCTTCTTCAAAGTATGTGTGTGCCTGTGTCTGTATATATGTATGTATACGTGTCTCTATGTGTATATACGAAACTCGACTCTGTCCAAAAGAAAAACGTGTTACTGATCGATGAAAAATATTGTTTAGTCCGGAGCTCAATTGATATCCATATCGAAACGAATGTATACACACTGTGAAAGCAAAGGCAAATGCTTACGAGTTCATTGTTGAAATTTCGAATATGTCAAAAAGCTATATTGATCCATAATTTAAGTACATACTTTATGTACAGTCCTTAGCTAAGTTGAGCTTTGCGAACTTGTTTTTAGTTAAGATCCCATAAGCAGCGTCATTCAAACGGTTTCCTCTCGTATGCCTGTCAAATTTGACAAGCACTTAATGCCTACGATTCTAAAGAGCTATAATAATTGGTCTAAGCTTTAATATACGTAGTTGCTTTACGTTGCTATAGCGCTATAGTAACGGTACCATAAGCTCTACCGATTGATATCCTCTGAATCTCTCGTCAAAGTTAACAAGCACTTTGACAATAAGTGCTATATTCAAGTACTCAAAAGATAACAAATGGAATAGATAAATCTTCTGATATTTTATTGTGAAATTTCCCAAATGTTATTTGATGTATAGATCCGACTTCCGGATCCAATAAAACTATAGAAAGAGCCCACTATAACATATCCATATATATTGCAAAAGTATGCCAGGAAAAGTCAACATTACTCAACATCTCCATAAATAATCGAAATATTCAAATGTTTATTAAATGAACTCTGCGCTTTTCATTCGCCATGGATATTATTTAGTTAGAAAACAGTTATATAATCTGGGCAAACGTCTGCAGCGCAAACGACGTTCCTTGGCCAAGATCCGCGTGAGCTGAGCATCGTGCTGGGCTTCTTCGAAGCCAAATTTCTTTGACATGTCTCCCAGCTGGTAGCTTAATCGTTGCTTGGCTTGGTGCAGGTCGGAGATGTGACAGCAATTCGGATGGGTTCGACCAAATGGATAGACGCTGCTAACGGGTCCCGGCACAAATGGGGATTGCAATCGACTCGTCTTTGTTTGCGATCGATGTTCGGTTGAATTGTGACGAAGCAGTTCCTGTCTCTTGGACTCCTCCACGTAACGCATTATATCAGGCATGGCAGGATGAGCATCTAACAACTGCGAAGAAATACGAGTTAATTTTGATTTGATCTAAAATTTCAAAGCTGAGCCTGCTTTTGGTAAAGCTCTACTCTACTAGAAGTTGAACTAGAGTTAAGTGTTCTGAAAAGGAACGATGAACAGTACAACTGCGGATTTCTCTTGTAATTCGCAACTGGTTTAAGCGCAATGCTTGTCAGAGAGTTCCAATAACTCTTCCACTTCAAAAATATCTCAGCTTAGATGTAAAAAAAAAATGGATTAAAATTCTATCAACAAATAATAGAATAATCGTTATATTCTTATTTGAATAATTAATATTAGAAAATGTGAAAAGAAAATAATTGATCCCTAAATAATGTTGATATATATATGTATATATATATATATATATATATATATATATATATATATATATATATATATATATATATATGTCGAGGCGTAATTAGTAAAAGACACTCAAGTAGAACATATTTGACAATTGGTGAATGCGCTTTGATCCGTTATTCGCCAGATGGTCAGCGTAGTTCGATGCAAATATGCAGAAATGTTGCGAAAGGTTCTAAGTGGCGTACGTGACCAAATAAGGTTTGAAGGAGGTTTGAGGAAAGAGTTGCACAGGAGATAATTGTTGTGCGTGCAATCTTGAGTCACTGAGAGAGAAAGAGATCGCTATATATTCTATTACAATAGAATGTGTGTGAGCGATGTGGTATTGATGCTGAAGGCATTAATAATTAGACAGTGGAAGAAGACGGTGCACTCAGGATTATTCGCCATACGCAATTAACCCTGACAAGAGAACGATAATAATAGCGCTCTGACATATATATATATATAATGTATATATGTATTTTTTTTTTAATTCACATCTTCCTAAAATAAAAATAAATATATAAATAGAATTTGACAATACAGTATATTTTATTATTTTTGTTTACTAAATTTTATTTTTATTTATTAATTTTTATCTTTTATATATTATATATATATATATATATATATATATATATATATATATATATATATATTTCAATAGAGAATGTCTAGTATTTTAATATATTAGGTGATATTTAACGTTTCTATTTATTTTTATTCATTTTAAAAATAATCATTATTTATACTTTTTTTATACTTTTTTTAATATATATTTTAATATAGAATTTCTACTTTTGTATTATATTTATTTATTTTATTTATTTATTTTACATGACAAAATTTAAGGCATTATTAATATTTTCATATTAAGTTAAGAAAAAAGCTATTGTAAGCCTAATTTACTATTATCGATCATTTTTTACCTGCATTTTGCTCTCCACATTCGTAAATGTTGCAGCGATCAAAAGTGCATTGGAGCTCCGGCCTTCCGTCTGCTGCCCGGCATCGACAATTGGTGCGAGATCAATTGCTTGCGCTATCCACCCAATTGCCCAGAGACTGCATGTCACTGTCCGTAAGTATCGCTCCATCTCCCTCTCTCTCTATCTTTGTCCTTCTCTTGATATGCTCTCTCTCCCTCTATTTCGTTGCAGGCAAGAGTGTGTGGCCATAGGCGAGCTGGAGGGACGTGAAGGCGCCGATACCTACTGCATGGACGAATGCCTGAATTACAAATCGGAATGCCCGCGCGATAGATGTCGTTGCTTCTAGAAAGAGACAACACACACAGAACAGAGACAGATAAGAGAGAGTGCGAGAGCGAGAGCGAGGTATACCAATTAGCTGTGCTGCTGCCACATTGCCAGATAAAGACAAAGTTTGACGAAATTTAACTGACATTTATAGCTCCATTTGATTGCGAATATATGTATATAGATATATATCCGATTATATAGACATGTATTAAAGAAATGAATGTGAATGTGAATCCAGAGGTTTTTTTATTTTTCTATATACACTATTCCATATGTACATCTAACTATTATCTATTTCGAGACTGCCTAGGCGAGGGTTGGTTTTTTTTTTTTTTTTTTGTAAATTCTGTTTCTGGTTTTTGTTGGGTCGTTCCTGGCAAACTGGCATCGCTTCACTTGCGCTGCATCCCATCCTCGTAGAGGAATGGACGCGTGAATGCCTCCAGCAGATCACGTTGCTCCCTGAGGCGTCGCAGCTCCGACAAGGGATTCGCCGTCGAAATGCGACGCACGCGGAATAGCGTGGACACCGTTCCGGCTATTTGACTCCAACGTTCGCTGGCACGTGATTGCATCACGTCGGCGCACAGATAATGATTGCGTCGCTCCTCCACTGACGGGCGGCTGGCTCGAGCTAAATTCGCTGCAGCAGCTCCGGCAGCTGCGGCTGACATCGGATATGAGCCGGTTACGGCTCCGGCGCCGGGTCTAACGCCAGCCACTGGGCCACCCGTTGGTTTTGATCCTAGCGGCGTTTTGAATGGCTCGCTGCGTATAAGGACTTCGGCCAGCTCTTCGCGAGCGTCGTCCTCGGAATCTTCGTGCGGCAGGGCCGCACATCTGCCGCAATTGACATCGCTCACGTGGGCAAAACTGGACGCAATGCGTCTCAATGAAGCGGTTGGCGGCGGTGCAGTCGAGCTCGAATGGGCCGCAGTCGGAATGGGATTCGACTCGGAGCTGGAGGCGTGGGAGCGACTACGCAAGCGACTCAAATTCATATTGGATAGCTTGTTGCCATAGCTAGTGCGTAGCTCAGCACGCTGTCGTCGCGCCTCATCCGAGCCAATGGCCAACTTCTTGCCCAGCGGCATGGTTCTGTTGCTGCTCCTGCTGCTGCTGCTAATACTCCCAGTTCCTGGGAAGATGCTGCTGATGCTACTGCTGCTGCTCTTGCCGCTCCTGCTCCTTACTGCCAATTTGGTATCAATCGATACTTACCCAAAAACTTTTGACGAAATGTTCGCTGTGAATTTTGATCAGTGACTGCTCAATTTCAGCTCCATTACAAACGACAGCCACAGCAAATCCAAGGCCAGCCTGGATGGATTCCATATAATAAGGGAAATGCATAATGAGAGATGAAGTGGAATATAAACATTTATAAATTGGATAGAGAACACCAAGTGGCACAGAAATACATTTAAATGGCAAATAAAATAAAGAAAAGTACAAGTAAATGCATAGCTAAAGGCAAGCTGGTAGAAATTTATTTATAATGATCGGTATAGGTACAAACATGAGTTTTGAGAAATTAAATGAAACAAAGAAACGAGATACCCTGAACCCTGCAAAAAAAAAATGATACTCTTCTTCTTTACACACGTATGAGCGCGCGCTCTGCTAACCGCGCAGTTGCTGCCGCTGCTTGGGGGTGGGTTGGGCAGAACTTTGGACGCTTATAACTCCATTTCTAGATAAACGATCTTCTTGAAACTTTCCGAGTGAATTAAGAGTATCTAAATGTATATATGTGCCAAATTGCATGTCTCTAGTATTTGAAATTCATTTTTTTCTAAAATTGAGGGCGAAATCTGAAAATTACATAATCTGCGTATTCCTATTATCTATCTAAATATACAAATTTGAAGTCTCTAGCTAAAACGGTGTAGAAGTTATGCTCAAAAAACGTATTGTGGACGAAGGGAGCGCGGCATCCAAAATCTGAAAATTACCAAATTTGCGTATCCATATTATCTATCCAAATATTCGAGTCTCTAGCTCAAACGGTGCCGAAGTTATGCTCAAAAAACATTAGAAAAACGAATTACCGATTTTCGATCGATAATTTGGAAATGGGATGAATTATCGAAAAAACAATATAAGCTCGCACTGCGTAACTAAAACACGAATATTCATGTGAAATTTCAGCTCTCTAGCTTTTGTAGTTTCCGAAATCTCGACGTTCATACGGACGCTCAATGAAAACGATTTGGTTCTTTGAAATATTTATATATATATATATGTATATGTATTATGACCTATGGCCTTAAACAGCTAGTTAAATAAGAACTGAATGCAATGGGCGCCTAGAACATCAACTTTTTCTTCTGGGGCAGGAAGTTGCCACGGACTGTGGTCTCGACCAGTTTTCGCTTGAGTCCAGGCTTTTCATCGCCGGCAGCGGCGCCCCCCTTGAGGGCCAATATGGCCGACGGCATGGGCAGCTTGGGACCGACAGTGGGGGCTGGCTTATTACGAAAATAGGGCATGCTCAGTGCTTCGCGGCACGAGCAACGCTTGAGAGGATTCATGGCAAGGAGACGGCGCATCAGTGTGATCATATCATTGCCGGCGGCTGTGAAGATATTCGGTAGTGGGGTGCCCACAAATTGACGGAACTGAAGATAATCGTGGAGTTTGGTGATATAAGGCCAATCGACCTCAGTGGGTGTGCCCAGGACGCTGAAGATGCGCGTCAACTGATCCAGATCCGAATCGCCGGACAAGAAAGGCACACGCAACATAAGCTCAGCCAGTATGCAGCCAACGGCCCACATGTCCACACCGGTTCCATATTGCCGGGCACCGAAGAGCAGCTCTGGCGAGCGATACCATCGTGTGACCACATGATGCGTGTAGATGCGATTGGGTGAACCAAAGCTTTTAGCCAGACCGAAATCACCAATTTTCAAGATGCCATCGCTATTGACCAGCAAATTATTAGGCTTGAGATCACGATGCAAAATCCAATTGACGTGCAGATATTCCAGGCCACGTAGCGTCATGATGGCATATGCCTTAATGTTCGCCTGTGTCAGTATAATCTTGGTATCCTTGATAATCACCTCCAGATCGGTGTCCATGAAATCAAACACCAGCGACACATTCGACAGCTGGCCAAACACATCGGCGAGCCCAATGATGTTCTCATGCTGCAGCTCTTGCAGTATCTTAATTTCACGCAATGCTGTGCGATTGATGCCATCACGTGCATCATCCCGGTTGCCCTTCTTGATCTTCTTCACGGCCACAATTTGGCTGGTGACGGTGTCGCGCGCCTTGTACACAACGGCAAACTACAACAAAGATTAATATAAAATGAGATAATTCAACAGTTGCGCATATTGTATTTACATATGTATATCTTTCTATATAAGTGAGTGCTCACCTGACCCTCGCCAAGAAAGGATAGCTTGGCATAGCGATCCGTTTTGTCATCTGCCAGGGGCAACATTCATATAATATAATTAAATAGACGCTAGCGCAAATTGAATGCCTCAACTCCCACAGCGGCCGATTGCGGTACAACAAAACATACTGTAAAATGGCAGCATTATATCGATATGTCACATACTAGCGATGAGCCGCATTATATCGATAGCAACATGCGTCATCTTTATTTCGTTGCGATGCGCAACAAAGGTCGCATGGTCGCAATGAGACTGTCGCTCTCAGAGCTGAGCACATCGATATATATATTGTCGGCATGAGATGGCATTGCATGGTTTGCCATTTGTGTCCGTACTGTTGAAAGAAACATTTAGTTTGTGTGCTCTTTGCTAGTTGTTGAAGCAGAAAGAAATCCAACATGTAAGTAAAGTTAACTATCAACTAGACGCTAAGACGCATTGTAAATGATACATTGCAATTTTTGCAAACTCCAATCAAAAGCAATTGATGACGCCGCCGACGATGTGCTGTCTGGCGACCCATTCGAGCTCGTGAATATTTCAATTGAACAAAATATGTACATATGTATATATATCTCATGTGTGCATGCATGCGTATGCATCTAAATACATACATAGATACATTGCACTTGCCCACTTGCACAAACTGTTGCTAACTATGCGAGTGCACATAGCTAGAGGTTTTTTCGTACAGTTGGTGTATTTGAAGATCCCAAATATCTGACGGACTTTACTCCGAAAATTGAGGTTAAAACCGACTACCAATGAAGAATTTGCGTCATGTTTCGCACTAGCGCATGTACTGGCGTCTGTCGGTCTTATGTGTGTTTGACAGCGTGCGTGTGTGTATTCGTTAGCATTTGTTATTCGACAGTATAAATAATAAGACACTCGCCCTAATATCTGCATTGCATTACATTCATCTGAATTAACACTGCATCACCACTTGGCTTGCCCCCCTACCTTCAATGCGTTTGCATTTTGGCGCGCTAGTTGCCACTCCACGCAAAAATTACGAGAGTCAGAAAAGAGAGCGGTAGCCAAGCCATAGTCATATTGTCATTCCTCTTGCTGCTACAAAGTAATGCAAATATGCATGTGTATTAAATGTGTCAGATCTATGCTGAATTGAAATTCAAAGATATATACATAAATATGCAGTGGTTCGTAACTTTGTTTAATCAGCACAAAAAAATCTGTACTCATATATCTATTTATCAAGAAAATTAAAATGCAAATTACTAGCTTAATGTTTAAACTTATAAAAAAAAAAAAATGAGCTCCATTAGTTTTCAAAAATTCTGTAATAGTTTATAATTTGAAAATAATAATATGAGTTATGGAATGTGTTAAGATATTAGTCTAACTACTTGCATTGATATTTGTTTGAAGTCTATTTATACCCTGAGCATATTGAAAATGGGAAATCAGGGCAGAAGGAGGCGTGGTAGACCCCATAAAGTATAGATATTCTTGATCAGGGTGACGCATATTGAACGAATTTGTTTCAGAAATTCGATAACTTGTATATTTCCAGAGTTATCGATCAAACAATTTATCGAGAATCAGTTTTAAAATTGTACTCATTCATCTTTGGAGTTAGAGTCTCCAAGTCTTCTGCGTCCCCAATTCATACCCACGCCAAATGTGTAAAAAATGTATTTTACATACTAGAGACATGCAGTTTGGTTTGGCAACCAAATGGCAACATGAATGTGATATGAAACAGCATTATCAATCAAATAAGTTCCATACACATCTACAAGGGTTGCATTTGTGTATCAGCCAGCATACAGCCTACTCTCACGGCATTGTCGCATGCTACCTGCCTGCACACAAAACTCACACACACACACACATACATATATACGCATGACGCAGCTGCATTTTGTGTTGCTTACTCTTGCAGTCGCCGCTCCCTCCCTAAACACACTCTCACTCACACTCTCTCTCTCTATATCTCCATATCTCTCGCACGCAGCTAACAGCTGTTGTTGCCCTTTGGCGCGCTTTACAGCTACCTTTGCTGTTTCTGCATTGAACTGACATTTCATATCTGGGTTCCAAATTCGCATTCGCCTTGCGCTCCTCGCACGCTTAACATCAGCCTCGTAGTGTGAAGAAATAGTTTTTTTTTTGTGTTTTTTTTTTTTCGTAATCAATCGAGGTTGCTTTTCTTTTCAAACAAAATCTGAATCTGAACGAAAATAATTCAAACGTGTTTTATATTTTGTCATAAACAGCAGTCAGCAATCAACAGCATCGGAACAACAGAAAAGTGTTGCAAAGAGCATAAAATAAATTACAAGCACCAGCAAATACAAAGAAGCAGAAAAACAGCAAAAACATGGCTCAGGAAGGACAGGATATGCCCACATTCAAGTGCGTGCTGGTCGGCGATGGTGGCACTGGAAAGACAACATTCGTCAAACGTCACATGACCGGCGAATTCGAGAAGAAATATGTGGCCACACTGGGCGTGGAGGTGCATCCATTGATCTTCCACACCAATCGCGGCGCGATCCGTTTCAATGTATGGACACAGCTGGCCAGGAGAAATTTGGCGGACTCCGCGATGGCTATTACATTCAGGGCCAATGCGCTGTCATTATGTTCGATGTAACATCGCGTGTTACCTACAAAAATGTGCCCAACTGGCATAGAGATTTGGTGCGCGTCTGCGAGAATATACCCATTGTCCTGTGCGGTAACAAGGTCGATATTAAGGATCGTAAGGTTAAAGCCAAAAGCATTGTGTTTCACCGAAAGAAAAATTTGCAGGTAAGTTTGCATTCCATAATAATACAATAATAATTAATATGTTGCTTATCTCTTTGGCACGAGTAAAAACTGAAATGGAACATAGCTTAAAGAGCGAGACAGAGAGAGAATGCAGCATAGTGTAGCGTAGTCTAGAGATATATCAAAGTAAATTAGTTTTGGAGAACATAAATATGAATGTGTTATATTGCTATTTAGCAAATATTGCTAGCATTTCAATCTGTTGCAGTCTTTTGTGTCATATTAAGCTAAATATTTATACTGTAAAGCGAAGTATACAAGAAATGGCTTCATATATCATATATTGTTAGCTGATGAAGCAGAAGCCTCTTCTATTACTGTACTTTCAGTCAGCTTGAATACAATCTGGATGGTAAAGTAAATAATAAATGTGTTACTTAAGGAAAGTGGATTGATATTATAAACATAAATGTGAACAACAGTAATCAGATCTTAAACAACCTCTCTAGAGTCTCATGAAGCTAATAGACTTGCATAGAAATAAATGTAATTTGCCAATACTTTTAAACAGACATTGGATCTGCAGAATATTTCTTTGTATAATACATTGCAGATAATAGAGTATTACAGAAATCGTATATCCATATATAAGAAAATAAGCAACTCTATAATAACTGACTAATTCATAATTGATTCTTTCTGCTTCTAGTACTATGATATCTCGGCAAAATCGAATTACAACTTTGAGAAACCATTCCTTTGGCTGGCCCGCAAGCTGGTCGGTGATCCAAATCTGGAATTCGTAGCAATGCCGGCGCTGCTGCCACCGGAGGTCAAAATGGATAAAGACTGGCAGCTGCAGATCGAGCGTGACTTGCAGGAGGCGCAGGCGACCGCCTTGCCTGATGAGGATGAAGATCTATAAGCATATTAGTTTACAATGAATTCAAAAGAAAATCTAATTGAGAAAAACAACAACATAAACAAAAACCAATTTAAAAACTAAGAATAGAAAAACAATTTCAAAAAAACAACAAAAAAAGAGGTTAAACGGAAATTTTGGAAACAACAACAACAACAAAAACAGCTTGAGTAGGAGACGCAGCGCCGGGATTATTAAAATATAAACGAAGCGTTTCCCATAAATTATGATGTTGGGCAGTCAGTTCTAATTTTTTTTTTTTTATAGATCTATGCATATGTATTTAATGTAAATCTTTCATTTGGCCCGTTCCTTATATTTTTTGTTTGTAATTTGGCTAGCTTCTTCTTATTTTTTTTTTGTGACACACCTACAAAACATTTATTGTAGCCAGCAGCCAGTAAGGGGAAATGAGAAAACATGATAAACCTTATTAAGAAACAAAAACAATGCATATGTAATTAACAGAATTAAGCGAACGAGAAATTGTCAACGGAGTCAAATTTTCTGCTTAACGTAATTGTGAAAATTTTGAAATCATAAATAGTTTATATTGCAACAGCTGCAAGTTCATTAAAAACACTAAAAACAACAATAAATGATTGCGTTTAAAATGGATAAATAAACATAGCTAAGAGAAATAATAATAAAAAAAGAAGTAAATGAAAACACTTGAAACTTGAACCGCATCGAAAGGTTTTTATTATGCAACAACTTTTTAGACTAAACGCAAATTTTGTAACTAAAACTATTTGATTGGAGCAAACTCTTAACGATTGTAGAAATATTATGCTAAGGTAAATATTATCATTGTCTAGCTGTAATATGCCAGATTGATTGATCGATTCACCTGAATATCAAGAGAACTTTAATGATTTGAGAAAAACATTTTTATTATTTATATTTATATTCATATTTTCTTGAATATATGCTATAAGTGTGCAAGGGTAGAGGATGCTAGCTTGATTGACATGAATTGACAGAGTATAGTGAAATGTTATCCTAGTTTCTATTTTGTTTAATATTAAGTTTAGCTGTTGCTTGTTTCATTGACAGCTAGAGCCTGAGCACATAAGCGAGACTTGTAGAGGGAAAATTTGATTGAATTTATTACATTTTTTTATATATTTATTTATTTTATTACATTAGTTCAGTTGTTGATTGATCAATTTGTAAACTTGTAAAGCCCAAAAACATATTTTGCTTAACACTAAGTCTCACCGTTTGATTGATGGATTTGATAGCTAGATTCAAAGGAGTCGCAAGAGGGAGCATAGAAGCAAAACTTGTATAGTCCAAACACACATTTTGCTTATGATTAAGTTTATCTAAGTTTCACTGTTTGATTGATGCAGATTCATAGCTGGATTCAAAGAGCACCAGAAAGAAACTTGTGTAGCCTATATATATGTATATATACTCAGTTCGTCATCGGTTGACGATTGATGGCAAATTCAATGGACTAGCAAGTGCACAAAAAGGAAAGTTGTATATAGTTTAATTTATCTTTTGGCTGCTGGATTGATAACGATTGATGGCTTGACTGACATCAATAACAAGAGCACTTTTAGCAACAACAGCAGCAGAACTTGTGGATCTCTAAAAGCGATATTTTGTACACTTAGTTTATCTGTTGACTGCTTGACTGCTTGATTGATGTAGACTGAACGCTTGCTTGACAGGCATAGCGAAACTTATAGAACCCACACACACACAGACACTAACACATTTTGTTTTGACACTAAATTTGCTGCGAGCTGAATCGTTGGATTGACAGGAATAATAAGAGCACTATTATTTTTTGATTGAAGATAAAAGAAATAGGTTTATTGAATATTTATGCTGAATGCTAAGCACAATTGTGATTGTCTAGCTGCAGTAGATTGATAACTTGATTGATTAATATTGCAATAATTGATTGATTGATGTAGTAGAGCTGTCACGCCATCTGGCGACTGTCTCTAGGGACACTTGACGCAGCAGGCGGGAAAGACGCCAGTGTAGCGCTGCTTGTTGTGGCAGGTGACTTTCTGGTCGCTGCATCTGTTGATCAGGCCTATTATATAGATATATATGTATGTATCTATCTGTATCTGTACTCACTCCTCGACAACGGTCTTGAACGTATCCGAGCAGATGGCTCGCTTCAGGCACTTGCCCTCCTTGCCGAAATCAACGTAATCCTGGCCCTTCTTCAGCAATGGTAAATACTTGAGAAACACCGTCTCGTCCTCGGCATTGCGGTAGGTGCACACCGGCTCGCTCACTGCGAAGAGAAAAAGGATCCATATCCATTAGTTTGTGTCCATTCTCGAGGCGTTCGAGCCTCACATTTATGCGACATCACCAGCTGCAACATCAGCAACATCAGACCAACTATTGCCCAGGCGTGACGCATCTTTTGTTTATTGAATCTTCGGATCAACTAAAGTCCATCGGCTCAACCTGTTCGCTATATATACCCTCAGCTAGATCGGCCAACTGATGCGCAAATTTACAATTCTAATTTGCAATACAGACAACAAAAATACTATTAAGAATAACAATGCCAAGCTATGGCATTCCAGACTCGCTGTGTGCGCTACAGAAAGCTTTTTATCATTAACTAAAAAAAAAATAAAAAATAAAAAAAAAATTGCGCATCTCACTAGATTTGCTTTAACTAGATATGCATTTCAGTTTTCATTAAAGTATTCGAGATAGTTGAATATTATTTAGTCTTAAAATATATTTATCCCGAATTTCTGAAAATTATTTTAATATATCTTCAATATCTTTTTGCTTTTCGAATCAGTCATACTGGACATATATATATATATATATATATATTTCTTATGTCTACTTGGCAAAACTCAAAGCGTTATTTTTTGTTTTTCTCGACTTTAAAATTTCAGTTTAAATCTTTAATTTTTTGTTAAAAACTAGAAACTACAAAAAAATTTTTAAAATTTCAATTATATTTTATTTAATTTACTTTTAAAAAAAATATATATATATATATTGATCATTTTTTAATCATTTTATTTTTAATTAGATGCAAAATTTCTGTTCAAATTTTAATAAATTTTTTTATAATTCTAAATTTGTATATTATACATTATATTATAGTTCAAATCATGTAATAGATTGCATGAAATCTATTTTTGGGACTCGAACTTGTTTGTAACTGGACAAACCGGTTTGCAGCGCATCTGAAATTTTAGGCCGTTGCTTCTCTGGCTGTGATTTGCTGGTACAATTCGCATTTGAATTGTTTAATTGTTCACTATTTAGGAGACTTCCTTCGGCCGCCCCCTCGACGATGATGCACGACCCGCTGGCTGGCTTGGATCGCAAAGCTCTGATTGAGTTAATTGCGTTTAAAGTTTTTTTTTTTTTTTTTTTTTTTGCTTTTCTTTATCTCTATTTTCTATTTCACTCATCACTCATCTGTTGAGCTGCCCTTAAAAAGCGTAAAAATGCAGCCTAATTGAATGAATAATACTTGAACTACATTTGAGTTATTGATAAATAGAGCAGGGGCTATCAGAAATGGGACTATATAAGTGTTACTAGACTTGATTTGGGTATAGAACAGTTTAAGAGCATGAGGTTATCTATATATCATATATCATATTGATATATGACTCAAGAAAGTTTGATCTTGCGGTAAGTTTAGCATCGAAGTCTGTAGTATTAAAGAAAAGCATATATAAGACTGAATCGTTACACCTTGCTGCATCTGGATATATATGTATATATATATATTTACGAGTTCTGTTTTCAGTGATTTTCATGAGCACAGCTATATATATGTTTTGTTCATAAAAATAATAACAATAGGTAAAACAGAAAAGTAAACTCTGTAATATTACTTCATATGCATTATATTATATCATCTATAATATAGATATGTATATATTTGATAATCAACAGCTGTTTTATGAACAAGTTTATTGTAAAGTATTTGTATTACATAAGAATAAAATATGATATGCTAGATATACAGATGATGATATATAATCATTCTAAATGCTTTATATCATTGGAGTCCGGTTCCTGGCAGATCAGCTTGGGACAGCAATGTGGAAAAGTGCGGCGCATATCGGAACCAATCTTACAGTTCTTGCTGGGCACCAGATTGTGACGACCGCAACTATGGATAGATGGATAAAGTTATAAAGAGAGTATATAGTAAAGAGAGAGGGCTAGACGGTGATGGAGAGAGAGAGATGTATATGGAAAACATATCAATGAAGTTTTGATATATTATTCAACATTTTTAATGGGTATAAAAGATGTATGGAGTATTAAAGATATAGACATATATGTATATTGAAAGCAACTGTAGATATAACAAAATATATGAAGAGATTTAAATGTCTATATATAGATTGATATAAATAGCTTATAGTTAGTGAGATAGATAGACATATATATATGAATAGATGGATTGATTGATAAATAGATAGATAGGTAAATGACATACAGACAGATAGAATATAAGAGCTCAAGTCAATGGGACACAAAATGCAGATAAAACACTTTAAATATGATATAATGATATAAACTGATGTGATGAGATTATGTCCAGTTATGAATCGAGATATGTGCAGATATATAAAATATATGTATATATGTTGTATACATAGGTTAGATATATACTTCATATACTCCCTATATATTCAATTGGAAAACTTACTAGCTTATCTCTAGGACAAAGTCCGGTCGACAGAAGAAGGACTTGCAGTGGCCCTCGCGATTGATGGGCTTATAGGACTGATACTTGGGTATGGCCTGCTTCAGTTCTTCAAAGTAACATTGTCCCGGATAATCTGAGAATATATTATTATATACATACATATCTCACTCTCTCTCTCTCTCTCTCTCTCTCTCTCTCGCCCTCTCTCTCACCTGGATGTATGGCACTGGAACGATATAGAAGATCGGCAGCAGAATTCCCACAGAGCAGAGCCAATAGCAACAGCATGGGCAGGCCATGGTAGCCCAATCCCGATCTTATGGCTATTACCATGGCAAAGAAGAGGTCGTAGACGAAGCAAACGCACAACCGAAGGAAGGAAAGGCAAAGATTAAAGTTGTTCAGTGGACGCCGAACGTGCGACTGAGTCAAATGCAATTAATTGTTGTTGCTTTTATATAAAATTAATTAATAAAGCTCGGCTGTAACTGTATCTATGTATCTATGTATCTCTGCATCTGTATCTGTATCTGTAGCTGAATATGGGACATACATATGCTTCAGCTTTTGTCTTACTTTTGTCATTTGTTTTTGTTGTTGTTGTTGTTTTTGTTGTTGTTGTTGTTGTTACTTTTGATCTAGTTTGCATTAATTAAGCACAGGCCGCCAGCCCTGAAAGCGAGAGTTCATTGAAGCGGGGGCGTCAGTGTGAACAAAAACAAAAAAAAACATAAAAAACAATAAAATATACTACTTAAAAGAGTAAATACTAGAAGTGAACGAAGTTGGCATGCGCGACGGGCAGATACCCAGCACTGCTCGATTGGGAGAGAGAGGGAGGCAGGCAGGGAGTGTGAGAAATCCCTCCAGAGAGAGAGACTATATGCCCAACTATAAAATATCCTATTATTAGACTAAAAATCATGTATATATATTATATATTAAAGCTAATCGGAATAAGCTCAACTGTCAGACATCTCATTTAATGATGAGAGTTTGCTGAAGCTTAGCAATATACTAACTAAAGATGAACTTGAGCAGACGACGCAATATAGAAATGAAGTTCGACTAGTTATTGCTCTATTGCTCGCCTGCTTATTTTTTTTATTCCTTCCTATTTTTTTTATTCCTTTCTAAAGTCAAATCAGCTGTGGCCACTAAAAGGCTAAACTGGCTGCACTGTCCCTGACCCAGTTGCTGTGGCAAGATTGACAAATTCTTATCAGCTTTATTTATATATATATAAACAATTTTCTGTATTTTTGACAGTTACATATTTAATGGGACTTTCAAGACTAAATGTGCAGAATTGATATACATCAGGATGGCCTTGAAATCCGATATAGAGCTGCATAATATAATATACTTCTATATTTGTATTAAGTACATATTTCAACAAGGTTTTCCACCTATCTGTTACAGCATTTGCACCAAAACCTATATACCCGTTCTAGTCAATTTCAAGGGGTTTGTAGAGTATATAAAATAGCAACAAAAAACAATAGGAAATCCGTCATCAATAACAAGTCGATGAGAGTATAGAAAAATTACTCAAAGTGGCTGCATGATTTATAGATATTCATCACCCGAACAAATGTGAATGTATATTATATATAGTAGATATATATATATATATATATATATATGTATGTAGTAGTGTAAAAATTGTTAATTGTGTTAACGGCAAAAATATTTATGAAACGCAAACCTAACGAAAATCCTATGCACTATGAATGCAAATGCATTATATAAACATAGATGGAGTAGAGCATATGAAAGGGAGAGGAAGAGAGAGAGAGAAAGATATAGAAAGAGATAAAGAGCTAGATAGTATAGGAAGGATTAATAATAGTCGAGAATCGAATGAATAATAATCTAAACTGTTGATATGCTCTCTTTCTCTCTTAGTCTCTCTCGTTGTCTTTGTCTCTTTTCTGTCTTGTTCTGGTTTCTTCTCAGTATATCTCAATTTATGTCTTTTAACTCCTTCTCGTCCTCCCTCTCTCTCTCCCTCTCTTTATCTCTCTCCTTCACTCTCCCTTCGTTATCTCTTGATGAACCCCAAATCTTAAACTGTTTATAAACAAACACTATAGAATAGCGAATAGGCCAAAACCCCAGTGAGTATTACGAGACTAAATAATCTTATTCAATATCCACACATATACATATCTTTATATAAATAAACAATATATTCGCAACAAACAAATAAAAGTCGGAGAACGACAGACAAATTAAACCGAGTGAAAAAAAGAAAAACAATTTAAAGAGCTGATAAGTTGAGCTTGTGATGCTCAGTGTCACATCTGTTGCCTTATAAAGCGAAAGTTCTCACTGTCTAGTCGCTGCTCAACTGAGAACTGGAAGATGCGCCAACTGGAAGTATGCTGGATTCTAATTGGACTATGTCTAATGCTAGTGAATGCACTGCAAGGCTTTAGCACACAGTACAGGGGCAATACGAAGCACCCAAGTGAGTTCCAGGCTCTTGTTAGATCATATCTATATATCTATCTATCTATATGGCATATATA
Source organism: Drosophila antonietae (assembly GCA_030914385.1). Classification (NCBI taxonomy): domain Eukaryota; kingdom Metazoa; phylum Arthropoda; class Insecta; order Diptera; family Drosophilidae; genus Drosophila; species Drosophila antonietae. The sequence continues at coordinate 72,011 of JAUESO010000270.1, forward strand.
TATATATATATATATATATATATGTCCGATACAGCTCTACCTGATCATTGCTTCTATGAGGAACTGGTGCTGGCTGTGCCTCGCAACGGCACCGTCTTTCCCGTCGATCAGTTTGACTTTTGCGCCAAGGTCTATTGCCGGGAGGACTATGTGCTCATGATCAAGCAGTAAGTATCGGCATCAGGCTACTATATCTTGTATATGTATATCTTATCTGCATCTATATCTTTAGCTGTGATCGCATGCAGCTGGCGGATGGCTGCTATTTTACGCCCAATGACTATACGAAACCTTATCCGGATTGCTGTTCCAGGCGCATTTGTCCAAATGATATATCCAATATCTAATTAGAAATTATATATATGTTGTTTTCAAAGTTATATTTGTATTTTTTAAATATATATTATATATTATATTACATATTATTATACCGTTCCAATTGGAATATGAATCTGCTGCCAATTGGATATACGCTTCTGTTAATCCTGGCAA